>JAHZNG010003625.1:0-10767 GCA_027744375.1 Orchesellides sinensis
AAGGTGGTATGGTAAACGACTAAGAAAATTACTTTTATATTCTAAAAGACTACCGACGATACCATTACACTCCTGTTCAATGAATCACTGAAAAACTTCTATCGTTTTTACATGATTCCAAATGCTCACAGGTTTACATTACTTTCTTTACAAGCAACCTTCCTTGCTTACGGATCGTTGACTACAATACCTATACTCTTTTATAACCGAGAGATTCAAACTTATAAAACGACAACATGGCAAATGCAGTGCATCCTTATAACTTTCTGGTTCAGAATACAAATCAGTCGTGTGCAACTTCACTTAACTTTCTAGCTTGTTTCTCCCCTCTCTTTCTTCACCCAGTCATTCCATTCTATTTCTCCCTTGTTCTCTTGTATACACCAAATGATACTTGCTTACAGAATTACCACGTAGTAATGCAAATCCACGTATAAGGAATTCAGAATTGTGAGGTATACATCACACTATAAAAGTTGTAAAAGGGGCGAAGAGTGGAGGAGAACTGAAAGAAACCCTTTCCCAAAGTCCGTAAGCAGTACAACATTTTTTGATTCCACACACTATTCAGACTTTCAAAAGAGTAGTAGGAAAAGAGACCCTAAGAGTCATCCTCTTTGGTTGTATAATAATTTTTACATGTACTGCAGGAGACTCAACTCCTTCAAGCGTTTTCTCTTCCTCGTCGCGTCTTGCCTCCTGTCACCCCAACAATCTTGGAAAAATTCCTGGCTGTCACCAACATCAACCCCAAAAAAGTATATGCTTTACGATAAGAGAAGTAGACAGTTTTGGTGAAGACAGATAATCTACATTGTTACACGCAAGACGTTTTTGAGGTATGCATCCAAACGTGTTGTATGTACATACTTGCTCGCAGTCAGTTAAAGTTAAAATCAAGAGGATGATGATGATAGGATGTCAGCAGGGAGTCTTGTACCTACCCAGTAATATCAACGTACATAACGAGAGAGCTCCTTCGATACGATATGCCATATGGTTATCATACATGTTCGAAAGTACAAGACGATGTCGCATTTGATGAGTACGCATGCAACGCACATACGAGTCGAATGAAACTGAGGCTTTGCCAGCCCTTATAAATAACAACCATGTTCTGCTTGGAATTTAGAAAACCCTTTCAAAATGCTTTTTAGAATGACAATAGCAAAATACCTTCAATGAAACCTTACGTTAAACTCTAGTAGTGCTAGGGTGTAAGCATTTTGCGGTAACAATCGTCATGCACTTTATTCATGATGACTGAGTCGTTTTTGGCGCAACCTTGTTTTATTCTGTACCAATTTCCAGCTATTGCTTAAAGTCAAGGCATGAATAGGATCGTATCATGGTATGCCTAGAATCAGCAATTCTTAAGTACATATATATACATACATTCACAGCATTTGTACCGTAAATGATACTCCGGTATACATATATTTTAAAATACAGTAATGTAGGTAACGTCTCGGACATGGACACCCAAGCAGCAGTCAAGTCAACTCAACCAAGAAAGCAAATGCAATGCAATATAAACACAATACGAAATGAGATCACATCATGAGAGTGGGAAAACGTGATGTGGCGAAGCTGTCATTTCATTTTCAAGTCCCTTTTGCATTGCACTGCTTGCTTGCCACACCACGCTCCCCGCATTTTATATACGTTATGTGATGTGTAAAGTGGTGGAACGAAAGAAATGCGTAGGTAGTTTTTTAGAATTGTGCAAGAACGAGTGATGAGATTCATGATGTTTGAGAAAGAGAGAAGGGTCAACCATATAACACAGCTATTTTTCCTTTAAAAGACGAAGGGGAAAAGAAAAGGTCGAAATAGATATGTGTGAGTGTATCTCTTGTACAATGACACTGACACAGATGACAGTGTTACAGCTATTTACGTAATGGAAATGGAAACTCCAGTTGATGCATGATGCTACAAGGGAATGGAAGATGCTATGCTTTTCTATTTATGTGATACGCGAACAACATGTGTATAACATATCCAGTCAGTTACACAACTACATTTTATTTGCTCCTTATATATAAGTAATACAAGGAATGTATCTTGAAAGCAACCCCGCAAGACTCTGCTTTACTCTTCAAACATAATGTCCATGAGAGAACCAGGGCACTCGTTTTACTCTTACTTGTCACTTGTATGACACGGCACGAAAAGGAGAAAGAGGAAATTATCCCATCTGTTTTGTTATCACATTTTGCAGCCTCCAGGTTACTGATTATTGCACTTTTATGCCGTGCTCCATTTACTTTGAGCCTGTTTTTATATTCCACTTCTTGCCATATTTGAAACCTTATGAAAAACCTACTCAAAGCTGAAACGGTCGTAAAAAAGTTTGCTTGTTTTCTTCAGATATGTAAAGTAATACAGCTTGCCGTCTTTTGACGGCAACAAAAACCAGCCACCAAAAGTGAAGACAGTTAAATAAAGTAATATGCAAAGAAAACAGGAGTGAATGTTTGTTTTGTATTTTTTTTGTGAAGATTTGCCATTCAAATATTACAAATTATTTTCCCATAAGGCATATGTATATATACATACATAGTGACTCACATTACATATTTAAGTTCTTTCATCTGCCCAGTAAATTTCTTTTTATGACACAAAAAACTAGTTTCAAGAATTTTTAGTGTATTCGCATAAATAAAGCTCAGACATGAATACAATTTTGTTCTCAAAACATTTTTTTCGATTTAATTAATTTGGCCACAACCGCAATTTCCCAAACATTCAGCAACTACGTAAACATTTGTACAGTAGGAAACTGCGATGAATGTGGGGAATTAGGATTATAACACAGGACTGCCGTTTGAGCTTGGATTGGTTTAGGTAAATTGAACGTGACTCTTTCAAAACATTAGCAAAAACTGATAAATCAGCACGTTTGATCTGTTTTGATGAAAGCACCAAGCCTCTCGTTGTTTTTTCGGTTTTGCAAAATGCAGAGATTTCTACACATTTCGCTCTCTCCTCTTTTCTTTCCTCTTATCCGTATAATCTATCAAGATCGTGTTTGCCCATAAATTAACATTGTGCCTAAGCGAACCGTTCCAATGTTGCTTTTGCACTTAAATAAATAGAAAATGAAATTTTGATTAATGCTCTCTGAAATTCAGAAAATGCCACAAAGCCACAAAACAACGAACTGAAATATATACTTTATTTATCGAACTCTGCTATTATATTCTCGTAATATTATTACATAACTACGCAGGTTATACATGAGAGAGCGATGTAGGATCTGACTAAATTATTCTCAATGAAAATTACTTCTTTTCTCGGATACAATATTTGGCGTTTCACAATGTTATTTACAAACGTGCATGTTCTAATGCATTTCCTGCGCTATGTGTTCCTCTGCCAAGCTCTGGAGTAAAAGCAATACGTCAACGCAGCAGGCGATCCGACTGAAATGGATAGACTGTTGTTGGCACCATTCTCTAACTACAGCACTACTCTATTTTATGCAGTTTGTTATAGGATATGGGCCGCGTTCAAATGTGAAAATACAATGGAACTAATGCTTTTGCATGCAGCCGGAGAATCTTGCACTTGGAAACTTTTTACTACTTCTGCATTCAACTTCACAACGCTATGTTTTGAATGATGAATGCAAATGCTGGTTTCTTCTATTCTCAAAAGATTACATGTTTTGTCATGTTGAGATTCCACACAAAGTGCAGGTTTTAATGTGTAATAATAGAAAAGAGAGCTGGAATATTTGTCAAAAGAATTATGCTTTATGCTTATTTGTTTGGAGAAGAGTGAGAATGTCGTTTCTCTACATTGCATCAGTAGTCGCACGAAAAACGTGCCTAGTCTATCGACAAAATACATGTTGCTGTACAAAACTCACTCATTCAGATACACAAATATTTCAAAATGTATCATCCATCGACAAACATTGTAACATTGGAAGAGAGAGGGAGAGAGAGAGAGAGAGTGGAAAAGAGATAGAAACCGTTGAGTGAGAACGAAGGAAAAATCATTAGAGCTCATGTGGTGTGGCGCTATATAGCATCATTTTGGGTATTGATTAACTTTCAGATGAAGAAGGAAAAGACGATCAAAATGAAATAACAATACAATATATAATACCACTATTTGTAGCACAGCAAAATCAACTTCATCATACCATTTTCGTAGAAATGTTAGACCTTTTATTATGGTAATATTGTTGATGATGATGATTGTGGGATACACACTTACATACACTACCATCATCATCAGTTTGAGTTGCATGCATCACAAGACAGACACATTTCTTGTGCTCATCATCATCATTTTCCAAAATCTATCACGCAGCAGCTCATCATCACTAAAATACAGGAAGGAGTTACCAGCGTAAGTAGCAGAAAATGAAGCCCACCTTTATTATTACGCATACATTTTATAACTATATGGAAAAAGCGATAACCCTAAAGGTTCAAGCTCCACCGTTGTGAATACCTTTCAAGGCACAACGACCGCATCATTTGAAAGAAAATGCAACCCCGCCCTGCTTAAATTGTACGTAGATGAGAATACAATGACTAAATAAGGAAACAGATTGTCAAGAGGCGCTATTCAGAATTACAAACTCACTTGCACCTCTCTCTCTCTCTCTCTTCCCAACTCCATTTACCGATTCCAAAAAAGCCTTATTCCATCTAAAGCATTCAAAAACTACTACACTTAATGGAAAATCACATGCATTTAGATTGCCTCTGTATGTGCGCTGGGGCTCTTACAATGGCGGAGGACACCGCTGTTGTTAAAGCCGCAACTTTTGTAGAGCCGCTTGAATTGCTGATAAGTTAAGGGCAGCACTTGAGTTCTCTACTTGGTAGAAAAGTTGTTACTCCTTTCTCAATCTGGTTTGCGATAAAACTGATGCACAATACAGTGATATAACTAAAGTTACCGAAAATGTTTTGAAACACAACAGTCACCACT
Organism: Orchesellides sinensis; assembly: GCA_027744375.1. Taxonomy (NCBI): domain Eukaryota; kingdom Metazoa; phylum Arthropoda; class Collembola; order Entomobryomorpha; family Orchesellidae; genus Orchesellides; species Orchesellides sinensis. The sequence goes on from JAHZNG010003625.1 coordinate 4,957, forward strand.
ACACTACAAACTTAAAATGTATTTTACCATTTAATCTATAAATGATTCCTTGTATTTTTAACTATAACGTATGTACATCAGACCTGGTTTTACCCTTCACCCTTTGGTAAAACCTCTCAGAAGAAAAATATCGATAATATCAATTCATTCATGTTAGGTCTTTCAAACTTCAAATGCTGCCACTGTAGGCAGACCCAACCAACCTCCATTCGTTTAAAAAATTGACAACGTATGACCTGTGAGATGACAGTTCCCAATGCCATTTTATCCCCAGCGGTAACTGCCCTCCACTCTATCACTCACATGATGTGTCATGCGAGCAATGCTGGAGTTCATATCAGGATAAATAGTATCAAGCCAAAGATGGTATCAAACTTGAGTGGAGAAAACGTAAATAAAACAGCAGTGCCCTGTTATCATGTACATTATCGTTCACAACAGTCACAGCCTTTGCTACCTTATCTTTTACAAAAAATACATTTTTGGAGAAAATTGTCCCCTTAAAAGCAAAGAGGAGATAAGTTTTTGGTTATGACAAGTGTAAAAGGTATACACAATGCGTCAATGTTAGTTCTAGTAAGTAAGCAGTTGGCCACCCGCAACCCGGATCTACAACCGTACACATATAACCAAAGAGGATGAAAGGAAAGAAGGGGAGATCCGACTACAACACGGTGAAAGAAGAGGGTGATTCATTGTAAATTGTAATCTAATTACGAAAAACTCTCATTTTCTCTACAAAAGTAATCCTTAGCTAACCCCCAAAATTTTCTCTCTTTTTGACGTTCTATTTTGCGGTGTTATCATTCGGGGTGAGTTTTATAATGAAGCTAACTTGTAGAGCTTTGAGAGTACTAAAGCAAGGATCGTACAGCTAACGGAAACGAACATTGGCTGTTTTCATGTTAGAAATGATATCATAAAACTACTTCACAATTTTTGGCTTTAATGTATTTTATATTAGTGTAAGCCCCCCCAAAACCTGGAATAGCATATGGTACAGAAATTGAACTGTGTGGCCCAAGAAAGGGAAAGGAGGGGGAGATAATGATGAAGCAGCAAAATCATCCCTAATCTTAAGTTATTCCTGCTGTTGCGTGCTGTGGATAGTGACATGCTTCATCTCATTACGCAGACTAGTTGTAGACAAGTATTGAATTATTATCCCTAGAGCTGTGTGCCTGCATCAAAATTGCTATTTGATAAAGCACAAGTACATTTGACAATCGTTTAGCTATGTAAATATTGGTAAATACACACAAGATTTTTTGCCGGCCTAGGTATATGTTGCAATATTAAATTTAATACGACTTACAATATTTTTATTTAAAAAATCTGGATGTCTTTACTGAACTGTTTAAATATTAGTAGAGGAGTACGCTGAGTTACATTGTCGCAACTAAAAAAAGAGGAAGGAAGATATGGTCAAAGAACACGCAGTAAATCCTATGGCGCAATACTTTGGAGAGACATAAACCAAACACATTATATCCGTAATACTAGGAAACCAGGGTCCCATTATTTAACGCAGAATGATTTCAGTTGATGTTGTGTATATTCTAGAAAAATATGTGATGTAGGATGCACAATGTAACTTTTTTCTGCATTTCCTTTCTTTTTTATATGTATGCCCGTAACAGATGAACTTGTAGTAAAATGCATGATAAGTTCACTAAAGTATATTTACAATTCTGTGTTGTCGGATGTACGACTTATGTATCTGTATAATGTATGTATTAAGGAACATGCAACTTTCTACGTTTTAACATCACCCTTAGCATACTTAGTGCACTACTCACACATGTATTTTTTTTATCTAAACTTCAAATCAAAAGAGAAGGCATGCATAATGCTATACAGCATATTATGTGAATGTGAGGTATAATACGGTGTCATATATTTGAAACAGCAAATGTATGTGTAATATTTACAGAAAAAGCTTAAAACCTACGCCACAGAATGTTATCTTCATCTAATGGAACGGTATACGACAGAAGAAGGGAAAACGCTGGAAGGGAGAAAGCAATTCTCTGCAATTTAATCTATTTACGCAAGCTAAAAGTAGTAGCAGCCAGTGTGTGGGGTATTAAAAAAAGGAAGATGTGTCTGTTTAGATGTGAGGTTCTACATATATTTATATGCATTGCTTTCGAGCTGGTAAAAGTATTACAAGCAATAAGTAAGTACGGTTTACCCGGGATATATTATTATGTACTATGCACCGTCATACACAGCGCAACGGATTTTAAACCTCTGTATTGTGCACACGAGAGGATCCTCAAACACAAGAAAGAAAAAAAGAAAATGTCGAAATGGTTGTGAAAGTACTTAAACGTAAGACCTCTCTTTCTCTCTCTTGAAGAAGAAACAGTAATCTGAATCTTTTCATCTTCAGCTTTTTTTCCTATTCTAAAGAAAATTGTGCGTATCTTACAGGAGAAACTTGAAAATACAAAAGATGTTTTACGAAGTAGAGTATATATTTTACTAAAAGAGGAATAAGGAACATAACATGAGTAGATAAAATGTGCGGGTGTCTTAAATATATAACATCAGGATGATTCCTTTCAATTCTATTTCTATTCGCATATGAATGGAATCCCATTGTTCTTCTGTGAGCATGCATTATCATGAAAAGCTGAGTAAGGTATTTATTCAAGTTAGAACCGCGCTTTCCATTTTCTTTGTAAAGCTCGTGTGTAAAGTGCAGACATACAGAAAAACGCTTTCATAACCCCTTGGCAATCAAACTCCATTTGAATTATGGAACTTGAAACAGGAATACTTGGCACATCAATGCAATGCAATGAATGCATTTAAAAAAAACTACACATGCTACTCAACTCAACTAACTATTCCCTTCCTCTTTCTCTCTTCACACACAAGTATCCCATGAGAGCAGTGTAACACTAAAGTATAAAGTGCTTTCTCCCCTCGTAAAGTGAAAGTATTTTCAGCTTATTTAGCATTTAAATAAATCGTGAAAGATTTAAATCGACTAGGAATAAAGTTTCTCCTCTTTTCTAAGCTAAATTTATTTCTATGTATTACATTTTTACTTCCCTGAATATTCTCATCTACACACAAATGTTACGAATGAAATGAAAATAGCACGAGAGAGTTCAAGTACAAAGTTGTTACGGTCTACAATAAAAAACTTGCTTTTACATTGACCAGCAGTATTGCATGTGAAAACATAGGGTTGGAAGCCAAATTAAGATAATGTACATATTTGTTGGGCTTTGTTTTATTCTTGTACCATAGCCGCTATGACTTTCCCAAGGGACACAGTCAACTCTTTTTGTGGACTGGCAAGAGGGTACGAAAACCATAATACAATGCATAGTCTAGGTGGCATGTTACAGTAAACTGATGAGCGTCATTAGTCATTACTCATTACTAAAACCTAAATGAGTAGATGCGGCTGGTCCGTTGAGGGATTTCAGGACAACTTTTGGTTTGTGTGTATTTCACCCAAAAGATACTTCCGCATGTGGTCAAATTACAGTGCACAAAGTGATGTATATTACACCAGAGGTTATGCTAATAATAATGTCAGTGTTATGAGGTTTGCAAAACTACAACACAACGTTTTATTAAGGATGGGCAGAGAAGATGCAACTCTTTTGATAGCCAAACAATTCTGTGAATTAAATGTGCTGTATTAAATATTTCCTTGTACAGACAGCTCAAACACAAAGTTGTGTTTATAAAAAATTTGAATCCTGAACGTTTTTGAAGAGACCGTACATAGCGGCTACCTAATATTTATAGATTCTATGAATGTATCAGTTTTAACTCTGATCTGGGATGTAGGAATTACGAATCATATTCCAGGTAATACTAGATCCTACGATACACGAAATGGAATTTATTTCAAGCGAAGGTAAATGTATTGAATTGTAAATTCCACCCATCTAATTAGTTAACTATATTATACACTTTATTTATAGGAGCCATTGAAAAAGAGTTCTCCATTTCTCATATTCAACATAATGGTTTTAAAACTTGAACATCAAAACCGAATATGATTTTCAATTACAAAAATATATTACATCAAGCCAATCTGTACTTGTTTTAAGCTTGAATGACTTCAAAAATGTTTTTTTTTTGCTTTCTCTCCCTGTGATATTTATAAGAGTCCTTGGTTCAAAAAATATACGAGACTACTCAATTTCGTCGTTGACCAAATAAACCGCATTTTCTTGTTTTCCCTTAGAGCATGATGTAGCCTCCTGTGGGCTATGGGACGCCCATGAAAGGAAGTTAAATCAAACGTGGTTTTGGTATAAACCAGCTGCATTTGGCATGTATGTAGGTAATGCCAGTCAGCGCTTAGTTACTTTTATAGCCTTTGGTCACAACATTCTCATCGTAAAAATAGGAATTCTGGAGTACATGCATACCATTCTAACTTTCCATCTCTGTTTTCGTCAAGAGCTAAGATACTGCCTTGTCTTAGTATATAAACGGAAGTAGAGAAAGGGTTTGGCAAATCCAAGCCGAATTTGAAAGCCCATGACAAATGTGAAGGATGTGCGCTGTGGCATCTAGCCATTTAATTCAAAGAGCTAACTTATGTTATTCCTGAATTTTCAAATCTCCTTAGAATCCACACATTTTTTATACTCCAACCGGACACAGGAAAACAGGGCTGTGTGGGGAAACCAATGAAGAAATAATTGTGTTCTCTACCACAAACGACTCCCGAGACGATGGTGACATTGGTAGGCTTTTTGAAATCTGTAAACCGGACTGTGTGAATTTCCGAACTATTTTTAACACATCCTAGATATAAAGAGATAAAATGGCGGCTATCATCATGATCATCCATTATTGAACAGCCTAACACTGAGTATATACAAGATGGACTTGATACCAACAAAAGGTACTTGAGTTCAGTGTCCTCAAAAACGATAAAAGTTCATCTTGGCAATTTAGTGATTTATTTTTATTTCATTTTTAACAAGGGGATTTGCGTAGATCCATTGAGGAAGCTCCTAAAGGGGTTTGAAGTGCTATGTATATGTGATGGAATCAGTTGTTGTCTCTGACACTCTGACACATTCATCTTGAATGCACTACTGATTTTGTTCCTTAAAACTTAAGGAAAGAAAGCAAGGGCATCGCATGTTACACTGTATTTATTTCCTCCATTACAGAATGGTTGATGCTTGGTATTTTTTACAAAGTAAGTCCGTCTCGCATAACCACACGTGAGTGAAAGAGTAAATTACGAAGCCAAAACTCAGGAAATGATAGTAATGGGATGGAGTTAGAATCAACTTATAATGATCTATGTAAGGATAACATAAGATAACAGTGAAAATAGATCTTAGATACACATACGCACTATAATGTACCACTCGGAGAGGAGATGGAAAGGTGGTTGTAGCAATTGAGAACACTACGAAACCAATTTACTTGTCTGACATATGAGCTACAGCTGGCTAGTTGTTGTAGCTTCTGTTGCCATTTCCTGATCCTAATGCTACTGCCCTACTTCAATTCATTTGATGTGAATCTCAAAGTGACTTAAAGAAAGAAATCTTTCCGTGTTTGATAGAGTTTATCTTATATATATCTTCATTTATATAGGTTCTTCTAAATACAACAAATATAATAAGGAAGCTCTTTGCCATATGTATAGATAGCTTTTCCAATGAGTTTTTGTATTGATGCGGAGTAGTTACAGGAAATAATAAATAACACACGTGTAGATTTTGGAAATTGTAATCGATTTTGAGAAGACCGTTTTGGAGGAATGAAGGGTAAAATGAGCTCAGGAAATTAGGTAGACTTCTGGAAAGC
>JAHZNG010003626.1:0-10715 GCA_027744375.1 Orchesellides sinensis
ATTTATGCATGTAGCCATCTTATTTAGTATGTACTCGATATCTATTCTAAGTGTTTGTAATTGCGTAATAAAATTACAGAGTTGCTACAACTAAACATATAATTAAACAAATTCCATAAAATTGTGACAACCAACATTGTTGGTCAGACGCTTATTTATGCTTGCTTTCGCTTGAACAAAGACTGAGGAGGAGTTCAGTTTGGGGCAAAGAAAACATGAACAAATGTCGAGGGAAAGGTAACATGTCCAGTCCAGAGAAGCATAAACATTAGATTTGCATGGAAAACTGGATTAGAAAATTTCTATTGAAGTTCTCACAGCAAACATGGTTCCAGAGTAATTAAATCATATTATATTCAATCATTGTAATCATAAATGCTGTGAAGTTGTTGCAAGTGGTTGGTAGGCTTGTACTAAATTGTATTTCCCCAGGCAGGGGATAATTTTTTTTAAATGTTTGGTTCAAGGCTAAAGCCCATGAACTTTCACCAGTTATTAAGTACTGGTCTACAGCTCGGAGCGGCATCAGCCCGTTCATCAGGTGAAGTTTTCACCCGGGCCGTTTCCACCTCTTGCCCTTGTCACGCCTCGAAGGGCTCCTTCGAAGCTGGAAGGCAGGCAAAGATGCTCAAAAAGATTATGACGGGGTCTAGCAGATCAAGGTAAGCCATCATGCAAAAAATGAAAATCAATCATGGATTATCGTATATTTACATATATGCTTCTTTGATTTATTTCCCCCAATAGGAGAAAGTTCTTCACAGTTGATCAGCATGTTTCCAAAACGCTCTCGGAATTCAGTGCTTTCACCAAAGGAGGACCTTCCAAAGGCAAGCCAATCTCAGGCAGAGTGATGCGACGCGTCCAAGTTCTGGAAACCCTGTTTATTGAGCAAATTACAAGCTTGCTTGCGACTGGTGAAGTGTCGCCCGAGTATTTAGGACTGGGAATTCAAATTTCCAAAGTAAAAGTAACGCCTGATTTTTCAGCAGTAAACGTGTACTGGTATGCCAGTGGGACAGAGAATGATGACAAAATTGAGAGTTTGTTGGCGAGAACAGGAGGACATTTACGACATGCGCTTAGTCAACTTCGTGTGATTGGAATAGTTCCTCCTATCAATTTTTATAAGGATAAGACATTTTCTAAGTATCAGGAAGTGGAACAGCTATTGGCGAAATGTGATTTTGGACCGGATTTCAAACCTACGCCGGCAAGCAAGTCATTTATGTATCAGCAAAAGTCTCAGGAGTCAAATGTACCAATGGCTACTAAGAACAGGCAAGATTTGGAAAAGTCTTTGGCAGATTCAGAAGGGGTTGATAGTCTGGTGGACGAAGACATAAGCGTAATGAGACAGGATATGTTGGGAGTGAAGCATGATCTTATAATGGGCGAGGTAAATTTGGTAATCTTATTTGTTGTTTTAACCAGTTTTTAAACAGTTAAAAATTTTATGCATTCTTTTTTAGATTATGAAAGCGATGAAGAAAAAAGAAGATAGAAAGTTAGCCAAAGAAAGAAATATCCAGATCCGCTCCATAAGTGATGACTACGGTTATAAGGACAATGACCAAGGTGGGATTGAGGAAAGGCTGTCCTTATTAGAGCAAACAACCCAGGAGGTTGAAGACCACCGGAAGCGTCAGAGGGATTTTCTGAAATACCTGAAGCAGCGTCAAGCTGCAAAGGCTAAAGAGATGAGGATACAGAGCGGTGAGGCTTTGGAGAAAGAATTTTATACCTCCGAGAGGGATGCAAGGTACAAGAGTCAGTTGCAAGGCCGACTAAATGAATTTGACCTGGATGACGATGACGATGGTGCTGACAATGAAGAATATAATGAGGAAGAATTTTATGAAATTTTTAGGAAGGATTTTAGATAATCATTCTCACATTAACATCCACATAGTTTCTTACGTAAAAATAAATTTACTTTTGACTTTGAAAAATTTAAAATCCACCAAGTTTTCGTTCTTTCGTTGATCTTTTTATTGCAATTTGTTTGCAAACGAATAGGGAAACAAGCGGTTCATTATTACAATTCTATATCATGGTAAACGGTAGTGGAAATCTATTTTAAAAATAGGTAAAATGGAATGCCATGAAAAAATCACACTTCTTGTTTTATTACTTTGGCTTGGCTAAAGGAAAAATGCATAAATTGTTAACAAGGTTAATGGTCGTTGTAAAATACATATCATAGTTACTTTTTTTACTCTTCTTGTAAAAAACAAATTTAAAACTCGAGAAGAGAAAAAATAGGCTGTTGGATCTTATCCCTACCCCGTAGATCTACTAACTCCATGATTACCAAACAACCAGCTACGACGCCTCCACTTTCTTCAACTAACTGACAAGCAGCCTTTAAGGAACCTGCAGAATTTAACAAATAGACAAAATTCCCATAAAGCCATCCCAATTCAATCAAATTATACTATAATCAGTACTCACCAGCAGTAGCTATTAAATCATCAATTAACAACACCTTCTGTCCCGGCTGAATGCTATCCTTTTGAATTTCAAATGTATCCTAAGAAAACGCACATCCCCCATTAAAATACCACAAAAGCATTGTTGTACAAATTTGCTTAACCCTGTGAATGTTCAACTTACCGTGCCGTATTCTAGTTGATAAGATACACTGTTCAGTTCTCCAGGAAGCTTCCCCGGCTTCCGAATTGGAACAAATGGCAATCCTAATTCAAGAGCAAGGACGGTTCCAAACAAAAAGCCTCTAGATTCTAACCCCACCACTATTTGAGCATCTGGAATGTTACGTTTACAAACTTCAACCATCACATCCTTCAAGTCCTTGAAAGCCTGTGGGTCCCTCAGCAATGAAAACACATCCCTGAAAAACAAATCAAACGTTTTTTAAAACCATTATTCTTCCATATAAACAATCATAAAATCATAGTATTCCTGGAACTCACTGGAAAAGTATTCCTGGCTTGGGAAAGTCCGGATAGCTTGAAATGAGCTTTTTTAGCTCTTGCAATTTCTTTTCCATTTCCATTGTTCCTAATTTTTGTCTGATATTTGATTACAATTAAAATCTAAAAAATTAAAAGACTACTCCAATCCAAAACTATATATTTCGTTGCAATTTTTTACAAATTTCCTTCGCCTCTTTTGGATTCTGCCTGATTCTGATTCACCACCAAAAGAAAGGAACCAAGCCGGTATGCCTAGAAACAGATGGGAATAGATATGAATACATCAAGTGCATTTACTACGTGCATGTGCCTGTCCTCTGTGTTTTCCCAATGTAAATGCACCTATCATACACATATTGCCTTATACATAACATAAACATATATTGTGTTCCATATAGTTCCAGTTCCAGTAGAATTCCATACATTCCATCATCCATACCACAAGATAACATGAATTGATGAGTTTCCAAGAAGTTAGTAATTGCAATGCAGCTAAATGCTATCAACGAAAGACCAAAGTAAGATTTCTTGGATTGGGGATTGGGATTAGACGGACATATGAAACCATAACATAAACGTTATCCATCCAGACTCCAGATATCACGTGCTCTGCTCAACAACTCCACAAGTGTCGTTAAAAAAGTATAGTTTGCATGTTATCAGGTTGTCTTTGAGTTTCATGCAGGTTCTAAACAGGGAGAGCTAGCAGAGATTTATATACAATATTAGAAAAAATGAGTTCCAAATGTAAAGCTTGTGGGGAGCAAATTACCTCAACGGGCAATTACACCGTTAGAATATTGCCTGCCAAACGGATTCCTAAGAAGGCCAGAAAGCTTATGAAAAAGGGTGACACCACACATGACAGCAGTCAAGGACGGTCTTCATTAGTTGGAACAACGTCCTTTCACAAGTTTTTAATGAAAAGATCACAACCAGCAAATTTTCTTGTAAGAAAGTTAATTTTGTTAAAAATTTATGCAAAGAATTTGGCTGGGCGCTTTAACGATTAGCAATGTGTTTTTATTTGTAGGAATTGACATGTGGAAAATGTGGCTCTAAAACCAGAATGAAATTGCTGAAAAACAGAAAAATGGCTGAAGACAATCTTACTGACAAAAGACAGCATAGCAGCACAGACATTGATCTAAAGCCAACTCCCACTTCCGGGAAGAAGAAAAGGAAGAATAAAGACATCACGGCTGGATTGACCCTTCCACCGTCTTCTGGAGGGGGAGTAGCGCCTGGAAGTAGTACGGTAGTAAATATCCAAAGCAAGAATGTTTCATCTACTAGTACTCCCCCAAATCCAGCTAGTAAATCGTCGACGAAAAGGACTGCTGCCTCAGCATTCCAGAAGAAACGAGAAATGGATAATCTTAAGAAGGTGCTGTTTGAATCTAAAAGGGCTAAAAAGTCTGGCTCTTCTTTACAAGATTTTCTGTCGGGTATTTAAAGTTGTTTTGCTGATCATTTTTGTGATGTGCCAATTATTCATGTTCACATGTAGTTTGTAATGTAATCAAATCAGTGATCACTAATCAGTCCGGCTAGATAAGCTTATAGTAATTACTGTTTATAACGAAAGAATATATGCATGCTTTACAAGCATTATCAATACTTTATTTTCAATTTATGGAAACGGATTACCTCAGTAAAAGTACTCAATATTGATTATGATAATTACCTGGCCCTTGTCTTATCAAAATATGTATACAAGAAATATTTTTGTCAGTAAAAGATTAGTATGAAAATATATTTATATAATATGTGATTTGATTAAGTGTTATTGAAAATATTAATTAGCCCTGGCCCACACAAAGAATACTAATTTCAGTCTTACGACGAAGGACAAAACTGGTATTTTAAAAACTACTTTGTCTTTTTATATGGTATAATTTTGGAAGAACGAACGTCAGAGTAGTTAGTACAATCATAGCTACAGACAGAGAATCATCATGGTACAATTTGAAAATCATCAATCGTCATATAAATACTGCCTAAAATAAAAACACATTTTCTACAAAACTGTTAACAATAGGTTCTTGCTTTAAAAATTATCACCTTATCTTATCGCATTCTCGTTTTGCATATACTAATTTGTCAACATAACTTATTCATTTATGCTAACCTGATATAAAATTAGCAATAGATCTAAACGGAGATTCTACCATACTTGTACTGACTCGAACTACTCCCATTCCATGAAGGAATTTAAATGCTACAAGAAGAAGCTCATATATTTATCTCTATGCGTTAAAGAACGGTGCCAAAAACGTTAGCACTATCACAGCCAGTGCGATAATCAAAAAGATACCTAAAACCAGCGTGAACGGAAACGGTCTCGGAACAGGCTCATCATGAAATTTCTTGACTATCGTAGCCTTGGGCGGAATACAAAAATCTTCTCCGTGACACATATCCGGAAGCCTTGCGCAATGCTCAATTTCCAAATGGTGTCGCAAGGAATGTCTCATTCTGCTCGTACTAGTTGACATTGCACACTCATTTCTAGATCTCGCTTTCCCACTCAACTGAAGCAGAAGACGTTTAGCACACCCCAGCGCAGTTCCATGAGATGTGACGTTTTTACCCGTTTCAAAAATCTCTGTGTTTATTCGAAACCTGCCGAGAACACAAGTGGCGTCGTCTGCTTTCTCCTCTTCGCATTCACGCGTGGTTCCATCGCGAAGCTCTGTCCATCCCTCGTTATCCTCTTCAGGAGGAGGGCAAATGGACATTTTTGGCCCGTCATAACCGTAGTACAGATCTGGTAACTGGCTCAGTACGTATTCCTTCACGCTGTCACAGAATAACGGAGTTTGTGGGCATTCGATTGAAATGCATGAGTAGCATTTTAGTGCTGTCGATACTGCAAAACGTAAAGTTAATGATTTGTATTGATTTGCAATTAAATGCTTAATTTATGCACATAATTATAAATGCGAATGGCTGCTTCTATTTAAGCGTTAATGTCGTTAACTGGATTTTTGCTATTCTGTTTCAGTAACAAAGCAAATCTATACATATTGTATACATAATTGCATTTTTGCATAAGTTTACAAATAATTATATCACATCACAAACCTTGAAATGTGAAGATAATGCAAAAAATAATTGCAAAGCTTGTCCCAACCATGGTAAATGACTAAAAATGTATTCGGGATCCGGATCACATCACTATCCAATATATCTTATAGGCATGTGGTGGAAGCTTATCTAAACAAAACGAAGAAAGATAATGCAAATTGCAATGATAAATAATAATACAAATGAATAATTTTGCGGTGCATTTTGACGATCCTAAAAAACCTATTTTTACGAGTTAGGTAATAATTCATGTGTAGATCTTATACTATTCATCTGCAAAAGTATTATACAAACGCTCAGGAACGAACGTTAACGACTTACATTTTTAGAAAAGGTTACCGATTCAAAGGGTTCAAGCGTTACATGTTCGAAAGTCTACCAGTGGATTTCAAAACTACATATGTCGATTAGTGAATTGATGCTTAGATTATACTTAGGTACGCAGATTAAATATGTCCTTAAGATAGGAACATACTCAATAAAACTAAGAGAGCTGTGGAGGTTCCAATTTTATATCCACTGACTGAACTGAACTTTTTACTGAACTGCCCGTGATTACTTCACTGTCATATGAATCCTTACATGAGTTTAAATCATAAAAATATATATATTCCATCAAAACATTCAGGTGAAGCATACTTGTTGTGTTAATGTCATTCATATGCAATGTAACATAAATGGATACTGAGCAGAGATGTAGAGAAATGTGCCGAAGATGCGATATTTGACTGGTTTTATATGTTCATTGTATGCTCGTCTTCTCAATTCTCTACCCTCACACCCTTTGGTTATCAACAGTGAAAACCCTCTCAATATCTTCACTTCTCATTATGCTTTGTCACGTCTGTCTGTACTCTGTACATTCCTTCGCATATAGATAGACTTTGTATGTATGTACTATGAACAATGTACAATAACGTGTCTGCATTCTGCATTATAGATTATTCTTACATGCTTTTTTAACTTGTAGAAATCTAGTTGCATGCAACTTTCTGGGAAATAGCAAAGTCATTTGTATATTACATGAATTATTGGTACGAACGTAGATTCGCAGATACGGATAATTTGTTGTGTTGAAAATGCTTAATTGTAAAAGTAGACCAATTGCCTGAAACTGGCCAGTCAACAAGAAAAGTTGAAATACTAAGGAAGGCAATCTGACTTGAGAAAGCCTATATGATACGATACGATGTACCAGTATTCTGTAACTTAATATTAACTGTATTTTTTTAAACATTGTCCCGATAACATTTTCCTGTTTGCAAAGTTGAACTGCGATCTCCTTGCAGAATATGCATTCCTATGTGATAGCTGCGATATGCAATTTGGCATGGTCTCAGAAATGTACTAATGATACTGACATGATATTTACAATGCTAATTAACTCAATCTTTGCCTATGGCTTTTGGGTTGTTAATTTATGAAACCATAATAGGTATGGAATTTTTTGGCCATTGACATTGACACAGACAATGGATAAATCCGTATTTTAAAGAACGCATGCAAACTTCGTATACTAAGGCATACCAAGCTATTTAATTAATCAAGGAAACATATAAAACTTAAGCTATTTAGCTTCAAGGACAAGTCCAGGCTTCGCTCGAGTTGAGCTGGAATTAATATACGTTTAATATGATGCAATTTGACCATTTTGTATAAATTATCATGACTTTTAACCTTATTCGCCCACAACAAAACACAACAATTAATTAATAAATGGCGATCATTTAAATATGATCAACATTGAGATTCAAAATGCATGCTTAAAATATACAATCAAATAACAGGATAAATCCGTATTTTAAAGAACGCATGCAAACTTCGTATACTAAGGCATACCAAGCTATTTAATTAATCAAGGAAACAAATAAAACTTAAGCTATTTAGCTTCAAGGACAAGTCAAGGCTTCGCTCGAGTTGAACTGGAATTAATCTACGTTTAATATGATGCAATTTGACCATTTTGTATAAATTATCATGACTTTTAACTTTATTCGCCCACAACAAAACACAACAATTAATTAATAAATGGCGATCATTTAAATATGATCAACATTGAGATTCAAAATGCATGCTTAAAATATACAATCAAATAACTTTGTAAGGTAAATTATAATAGTTCTTGTTACGTACTTTTATAAGTTATAAAATTACAAAAGGAAAAGGAGTAATGATTGGTAAAGCATTCATTTTAGCCATAAATGGTTATATTATGGTTATATGTACAAATTTGCAAAACCAATGAATTTTGGACCTACATAAATAATAGGTGATTAATTAAACACGTCGTTGTCTTGCATTAACATTCATTGGCACACGGGAAAGAGAATTTACACTTAGTCTTTAAAATACAGTCTTAAATCTTATGGAAGAGTAAGAGTACAAAAATATTTCACGTCATCAGTATTTAGAGGCACAAAAAATGATTTTCCTTATTACGTTGCATTTGAAACCAAGCGTCTTATGTTGCTGCCATTGTCACATATCACTGAATATACATCTTACACCTAACCTTTATTTTGTAAATTCACACAAACTAAACTGGCAAGAGATGAATCCGTTGCGAAGGTCAATAAAGTCTGAATGAGAGATTTACACTGGCGTACTACCCCTTAACTGCAAATGCCTCGTCCTCGGAGGTGGAGGCGGTGGGAGAGACGGCCTTCTCTGACTACTGTTATTGTGGTTAAGATTATTACTAGTCAACTGAGCTTGATCGACTTCAATTGATGCTAAATCTTTATCAACATCCCGAAACTGGAGCGTTTGCACAGCATCANGGAGGCGGTGGGAGAGACGGCCTTCTCTGACTACTGTTATTGTGGTTAAGATTATTACTAGTCAACTGAGCTTGATCGACTTCAATTGATGCTAAATCTTTATCAACATCCCGAAACTGGAGCGTTTGCACAGCATCATTTTCATCCCCAATAGACTTTGGTAAATAAGATGGTCTGCCAACTGGATCTTTGAGTAACCCAGCAATAAGAAGTGCCGTCATTACTACTACAACAACTCCTAAAATACCGATAATCAGAGTGAACTCAAACTGTCTATCCTTCTTCTGATCTGCCCACGGCTTGACTTCACTTTTCTTCCAGTTAATACAATAATCAGGTTCGTAGCACTGAGTTGTAATATCTCTGCAATGCTCCAGTTGAAGCTCGCGAACTATTGTTGCACTAGTTTTATTTGAAGTAGCAAGATCACATTTTCCATCGTTAAATGCTGCTTTGATTCGTTGTAAAAGAAGACGATTTGCACAACCCATGACAGTGGCGTAATTATAACGTTCCAACTTTTTGCCGTTGGCATCCGTTTCCGTTGTCTTCACCTGCATGCGACCTAACGTACATGTGGCTTCGTTTGCTTTCTCCTCTCTGCATGGCTTTGTTACGTCTTGGATTTGCATTATTCGCCATTTCAGAGTTTCGTTGAGTTGGGGACATGGAGGAATGTAGTCGTCGAAATAGTAATACTGTCTCATTTCAGACTGGATGAACGCTTGGATGTGCTGGCATTCCAAGTCATCCCCGGAACAGTCCATTGCTAAACATTTGTGGCAGTGGAGACAGTCTACACCTATTGTATTCAAGATAATATATATCAGAATATTTAGTTAGTGAAAGTCACGAAACATTGTTTTCTTTTGCATTCTACTTTCAGAAGTAACTTACCAACTGATATGATGCAAAGCAAGCTGACGACGATGTTCAACCCTACCTTATGCATTTCAATTCCTTATCAGATCAAAAAGCTGCTGCAGCAAAACGGAAGTGGAATGGAGAAAGTTGGTATACGAATAACAGACCCTTGTCTCATGCAAATGTTTGGTTGGCTAATTTCCAACTTGATAGATGTGTCCGTCCTGCAGATTCTGGAAGTAAACAAGACAATGTTTAGGTATTTCATTTTTACATACGTTTAGGAATTAAAACTGTGGAAACTAATCTACGTAGGATTCCAATCTGCCTTGCTGCAGGCCTATCCAACGTTTGTAGTTATAGTTGACATATATGTATATGTAAACAGTGGTTGCAGATGCATGTGATTATGATTACCTTACCTTTAATGTGAACAATGATGGACACTGATTTTTTTAAACTTCATTGATTGCTAACTGTAATATACACATATATAACACTCGATATGAAAAACCAGCCCTTGCACCCTTTAAACACTTTCTTGTTATTCCGGTAAATTAGTAACCATTTTTACATGTGTATCTTTCCTTATAGGGTACACAGCCAACAGCGTGTTCTCATCAAGTTCGATACAAAATGAGCTTCATGCAAACATTTAATTATGAATGGAACATGAAAAACTGACTTGGAAATATAGAATCACTTGTGAAACAAATAGTTATGTAAAGTAATAAAATTTGAATAATAAAGCAACCTACAATTATACAATTGTCTTTTCACACCATTTGCTTCGCATAAAAGAAAATTTAAAATTTCTTGAGAGAACTGAGTATACTAAACCATTACTTCACATCAATTTTTTACTGCACTGCATAACCAACAATGGGATGCAACTAGGTATGCTGAAACCCAAAATTCTTAACACTTTAGTTGATGAGCTCTCAAATGACTTACAGATCTGGACTTACATACAAAGTCAATTACAAGAAAGACTCGACTGTACAGTTGACAATTAGCTTCTCTTTACTTAGGTATGTATTAG
>JAHZNG010003627.1:0-31754 GCA_027744375.1 Orchesellides sinensis
TTTTGTATTCAGACTTTAGACGTAATCAAGATAAAATACAAATAGTGTCAAAAGAAAAATACATATAGTATACAGAAGCTTGAAACAAAAAGTCGTCTTCCTCCAAATCAACTAAATAATCTTTTTATAGTTTTATGGGAGTAGGTTTTTAGCCTTATGTTTAGTCAATATTAGAGTAAAATACTATCAACTACATGTAGCAACCTAGTTTATAGCAACTTAATCATTGTTAAAACCTACAATAATTGAAGTAGATTATAAATAAGCAAAAAAAAAATTCAGTAGAGATGTCAGATTCATATCAAACCGTAGAATTTTTAGATTGATGTGGTTCACTCTAGATGAGTCTTTTAGCATTTAGTCGTAAAAATAATAAAAGAAACGTACACGTAGCAGCAGACAACATGGGAGCTCATCTAATGTAGCAACATTTTAATAAGATGTTTGTAGTTGTAGTAGTATCCTGTTTGTAGTGTTAAACAGCAATTTATCAACATTATCCAGTTCAGCGGGGCACTACCGTGATAAGTAAAACGGTATATGGAAAAGTTTTGAAAGCGCAATGTAGCTGAAGTTGATAATGCTCCCCTGATATAACTGTACAGCAGTGTTTGGCTCCAAAAATACACAATTTTATGTATATCATGAAGCGACGATAGGTAATTTGATGCCTACTACAGTAAAGCGTAAAAACGGAGAAATGACAGTCTTTTCCCGTTTTCTCTCAAGTTCAAGAAATGTGTTGAAAACGATATGAAGTAGGTAAGAGAGGAAATAGCTGGAAAGCACTGGAAACTGTTAACTGTGTCCCAGAACACAAGAGGTGTTGTAGTGCCGAAGCATTACATAGGAATAGAGAGAGGCTGAATTAAGTAGAAAGTACGTATGAACAAGATAGAAGATAACACATAATGCCGATCCATCGCATAGTAGTACCCATCATTATTGTCAATTGCAGTATATATTGAAGCAATAAAAAGGCCCGTTTTATGAAAAGGGATGAAATGGAAATACAAAAGGAAATCATAGAAAGCATGTCAAAAACAATACTATTCGCAGAGTAATCATATTACTTTCGCCACCAGACATTGAACAAAAGAAAATTTACTAGTTGGGAAACTAAAAGTTCACAACCAAAAGCCTGATGCAGCTTCGCATGTCATTGTTCCCTTACACCAATGTGTGCACATTGAAAGTGCGCTCTTGATTTATACACAATCAGGTTTGTTTTATAATGGCGGTGCGATGCATGAGACCTGATACGATGAAAATCGACGCATACACGACTCTCTGACATACAAGCTTAGAAAATAATACTATAAACTCATAAACCGTTTTGTCCATTTACTTTGTACTACATTTACAGTACACTAAACACACATAGACTTACAATGAAAAGCAAGTTACTCCTCCACATGCTTGGTGGTTTGCAATTCCAGGGAAAATCACAGCAATTCTGAAAACTGAAAAGAAAACCTACTGAGCTAATAGTAGAATAGACAACGCAGTATGAGATTTTGAGCCATTTCCGAGAGAATGATTGCAGTAATATTACCATCGTCACACTTCGTCCCCTTCTTCACTTTTCTCTTGGTGTAATGGTAATAATAATAATATTATTATTATAAACGGCATGGCTCGCTTCCAGTAAGCCGCATGAAGTATCCTGTGCTCATTCATTTTTTTCATATACCGTCTTTCCAGACAAAAAAAAGAAAAAAAAGAATGATAGTGAGGAGGACGAAGGGAGATAGGAACATGAGGATGTAAAAGTACGCTACAACAGGGAGATGTTTCATGTGTAACAGTCTTTTCATATAGTATTCACCCTTATAAGTTTTGTATTGCTGCTGTCACATTCATATGTGTAGATACAATAGTCATCTTAAGAACAGTTGATATTTATAAGGGGAGTAAAAGCGAAAGTCAGAAGTCACTTTGCATTAGTTGCAGTACAATACTGTATCATTGCTTGTTTGTCTACGATCATATTAAGGAAATTCTATTATGCTCATTTTCGCACTGAAATACCCCTAAACTGTAGTTGTTGATGGGGTAGGATCACCAACTTGAAACATGATCCTATAAATATGGTTAAAAGACGTGGTTGTAAAAAAGCGTTTAAATAAATGGGTTGTGTCTTTTGTACGAATGTAGTAAGGCTGTCCACATGAAACAACTACAAAATTTAAAAAAATTGAATCAAATATCTGATTTTAATTCAAATGCATATACATATTCCATCAAGATTATCTACCCTAGTGTTATCACGTTTTTTAACGTATAAAAGCAAAGTACAGATACACAAAAGAATACACAAAAACCATAATTGTTACAAAATTAAGGAGATAAGCATGTCAGTATTATTCAGTCAGTAGGTCTGACATTTTGCACGGATTATTACCACATTCTTTTATTGTTTACACCAAAATCCATTATTGAGTCTCTATTCGGGACAATTATTGGCTTATTTTTTCTGCCACTTTTACATATACATTTTTTTCAACAATGTTCTAGTTTGTCGTTAATGTGAATTCCATCACATCATTGCATTCAAGCAGAGCGGCAGATCATGAATTCGAAAAGAATGTAAGAAGTATAAGCAGTATGCTGAGTAAGTTCTTTTTTGTCCTCATGATTAGATCATTTCCCAAGATTTACAACCTAAAATGTGAGTTTAAGGTTTTCCGCTTAACGTATTTTCTTTTCAAAAACCTATAACCATACCACTCGTAATTGGGTAGCGTAAAACAAGGAAACCGTCTGTTGTCTGAGATGAAGGTTCTCTTTGTTTCACTGTAATACGAGAATGATCCTAATGTGAGCCACGAAGATCCCTTCCTTTTTATTTATTTACACACCTTTTCACATTACAACCCTTCTTTCGTCACTGAGTATCTCTTTAGAGAATTTTCAGTAGCACAAAATGCAAGTATCATTTTTACTGATATCGTCCAATGCATAATGTATCCCGTCTCTACATTCATACAATTAGGTAAATGCTTTTACGGTGTCGTGTGGTTATAAAGGCACAACTCTACTCCATAATACATAAATTGTTTACGTCTAAACGTGGAAAAAGTGATACTTCTAGTCAGTCAGGTTGTACATTTTGATTCTTTATGACTTACTTTACAAACTGCAATGTATTTTAAATATCAGTATTTCACAAAATATTCCAGTAACCAGCTTAGCTCATTTTATGCAAGCATACAAATGTAACGTACACAACATTGCTATACATTAAATGACACAACGTTGTGATCGCCGTTTGTATAATCAGTTTACAAAAAATCAATCTCCATACCCAAGAAAAATATACAATGCACGTTAACTTGTACTTCCATCCTTTCCGGCTAATATGGTTCATAGCTAAATGTTTAATAAAGTATTAGCAATAAATATATATGACTTCACAGTATTTGTGAAATTTCGTAGTGTAGCTACATAATGGAGCACCAAAAATGTTGTGCCAATTACCATCATATTCTTGGTGGCATATTACTATACATACTAAGTAGGGCAGATTAATCTGAGAAATTGTAGCATTATAATATGTCTTTTAGTGGTACAAACACTTTAATCAAAATATTATACGCTGTACTTGGGAGTAGCCCAATCTTATCCAGAAGATGAACTTTCGCTTGGTGTAAATTTCCTCCTAAACATTTACCACATTACCATTATGTATTATTAAGTAGTGGTAATTAAAAAAGCAAATTATCAGACTAGATGACAGAGACAGAATAAAAAATACACACATGAAGTACGCAATTATAACCCTTACATTATTAAATTGTGGCTACATTAGATGATAGCTATTGTTGTCGTTGTTGCAGTTGTTGTTGTTACTATGTTACTTATTACTACTATTATTTTTGTGTCAGCAGAAGATTGTTTAGAACAAGGTATAGTACAGAAGGCAGTTAATTTTTTTTAAAGTGAGTATTAAGTCGTAATAATTTTTACTTAATATACTATATATTATGCAATACTTAAAGAAATGTAGTGAGATAATAATTTGGGGTGTCTAGTGTCTGTTAAACGGAAAAATCAAGTTGCAGCAATACTATACACATATAAACATATTATGCATACTCTTACAGATATGCCAATGCAATAATTAATATTTAATGTTTATCAGAGAGTAGTGAAAGTAGTCAATCTTATAAATACGTAAATGAGAAAACAGTAATACTACTACTATTTACTACTTACTACTACACTTTCTTTTCCCTCAGTCATCAATGCAGTACAGTACATTACAATATAAACTTTACCTTATATACAAAAAACAGTTATTCGTAGTAGTTGTGCTGATCGTATATAAAAAAGTAGTCTCGAGTTGTTGTTGTTTTTTGATGTTGGTGTTTGTGAGAAAATTAATACTTAAAACTATATACTATTACCTACGTATTAAAATACAAACTATATATATTAAAACTGAGAAAGTTGGTAAAAACGTAGCAGTCTTAGATTTGTGGCTCGTTCGTTGTATTAGTAAGAGTTAATAAAACTTACAGCACAAAAAAAAATCAATCAAAAACGTACTCTGTATTCAAAGTATTGTCCACGTGTGAAATTTTGCTGAATTATCTTGTCTGTCGAACAAGATATTCTGGAAAACATACTCAATGATATTCGTTTCATTAATTTACGCATTATTTGCAGTCTTCATGATTTTGTCTGGTAATTTGCAACATGTTAGGGAGAATGTAGATGCAGTTTCTCTATTGTCATGTTGACATCTTAACTCTCCCTCTGTAGTCTGTAGGGAAACCTTAGAAAACACTTACAGTACTAACTTGACGAGCTCATAAGTACTATAATTCGCATATAATTTGTTTGTATGAATTTCGCAGGATTGAGTAAACCTGAAGATTTAGATGGGGCATAAGCAAATTCATATAGTAACTTTGGGATTTCATACAAATGACCAATTGACATCTAAGCCTAATTTAATATACAGCGTTGCTAAAGTTTCATCAAATTTATTCTCATATCCAAGCTCATATGTCCCTACATATTTACATTCTGTCATTTTCAGCATATCCATTCATACATCTGATTTCCAGAGCCAGTGGTGATATCCCTGACCTTCCCTATGGTATTCTGTGTCATGTCTGCATAAGACCTCAACAATGATGATGTTGACGTACACGCTTCGAAAGCAAATCCCGAATTCCTTCTCAACCACATATTTCCTGATTTTAGTCAACAAAATTGGTGTTTTGACAAACCATGAATATAAAGTATCAATAACATTTCCCCCTTCCAAAAAAAACTATGACGCATGATTAAAAATAGCTGACCAAGCAACTATACATAAAAACCGCGACCTCTAATGAAAAAAAATATCCAGTAAATTTGCGAGTTTTTTTTCCTAATCCCTGTCTTCAAACTGATATTTGTGATTTGCGTAGAAGTTTTTTGTCTGATACGGAAGTATGTTCTCGTACGTATACATTTTAACCATATAGATGAAAGAAGATTAAAACCAGTGAATTGTTAACTAATTATTGTACTGAAACTATATAATTGTCTGTTTTTCTCTTTATGCCGCTCGAAATTCTGTAGATTTAATGTGGTCTTTGGGAGCGTTGCCTGACGGTATGTCAACACTTACGTATACTGGTCTGATGATGTTTTTTTGATTGTGATAAAAAAAAGCAAGCCGTGTGGCTAATAGATTTCTGTCAGTGTACTGCACTTCACCATTAGCTCCAATACAATACTATGCTTTTGAATATAGAAAGCGCTAAAAAGCCCATATTATGAGAAGATATTATGTACTATTCTACAAAAACTAAAGTACAGTGAAACGAACGTCTTTAATAACCGCCCCATCCCCCAAATCCTGTCAAATAATGTACATATAAAATAGTTAAGCGCCATATGAAGTAGTAGAATATTAAGTAATGTTGTCCAACGCAGATATTACAGTAAGCATATAATATTTTACCGCTCCTCCAGTAAGAAAGCTAACAATTTTGCAGTTTACAGATATCTTCATGTACTTCATTGTATGTATTGTAGTAACCAAAGGAAAAACAAGTTTCATCCTTGCCGGTTCCATTTTAAATTTCAGTTTCGCTACAGTACAGTACAAGTTGATTTTCATAAAGGTTATCTGAAGATGATAATATAAGTTGGGTTATTATCGTGTATCATTTCATTTGTTACTTGTTTTTTATTTGCTATAGATTTCAATATTAGTAGTCGTATCAAGAATACTTTGGTGATATATATGCAGCAGCGTATACTCACTGTGCATACTTCTGTAGTTAATACAGAATACTTTAAACTTGTGTGTTTTTTTGTAAAATGGAAGTTATTAGCATCCACTTTAACGAGAGAGAGAGAGATCTCACCCACGTCAAATTATAATTTTTGGTCCAACAAGTCTCGTCTGATCATGTAATTTTTCCCTGTTGATTAATAAATACATATTTCCGTCGACACACTTTAATGACGATGATGATGATGATGGCAATGATGAAAATTGCTGCTGGAGGTCCTCTCAACCCAAACAAAATTGGACTAACCCCCGTTGTGTGTGCCTTTCACTCTGACAAAAACTGAGCAGTTAAAGTATATCCAAACATTCGGTACACAGGTACTGAGATACATACATATATATTCTTCATATTTTTTTATTCAATTTTATTTTTGTTTCTGTCTGTTGTTTTTTCCGACGCGTGTAGCCTACTACTAATCTAACCAATGCTAAACAAGCAAATCAGTACTGACCACTACTACTCTTCCATGCAATCAGTTTTAAATGACATCCCTGAAAGAAGAGTTGTATTTTTGTAACTTTTAACTGAAAATTTTAGAGTTCCTTTCAGACTTGAACGAAACCAAATCGTGTCGGGTAGTTTTGTTATCCTTTACGTTTTTAAAACTTCTAATCTTCCATAGATGACTTAGATAGTTTTTCTCTTTCTTGTCTGTATCTGTATAAATGTTTCTCTTGGTGGCTTTACCATTTTAACAAGACTCCAGAATTTAGTCAACTTAGAAAAATAGCGCTGATAAAATACAATACAAACTAGATTAGCGTGTAGGAGGATAAAATAGAGTTAGAAATCGTCTTGTCGCATTCTATAGTCCAAATTTAACTATGTCAATTACACAAATTCACAACTTTAAATGCTAAATATCTATGTGTGTTTACGGTAGAAATAGAAAAACTTACTAAATAGTTAAAACCATGTCTAAACAACATTCCTTATTTCATCTAGGTTATTTAATTATACGAAGCCGTTTTATTCATTAGTCAAAACTCGTAGCTCGCTGCCTATCTAAAAGTTCACTGTTATATAATATATATTTATTTGTATATAAATATAACTGCGCCGTTCGTTACCTCTTTAAATATTTATGTACTACCAACCTATACGTATTTCTGTAGTTTAAATATATATTACGAAGCATAATATATTGTATTACAATACAAATGGCCTAATGAAGCTCCTTGTTAAATCACAGAGGCCAAAAAAGATGTAGATAACTCTGTTAATTCAGTTGGTACTGTTGTGTTAAATGCTCAATTAAGTATAAAATGAAAAGCAGAAGAGGTACAACAGCAGCAGCTGAAAACACAGAGGGAAAGCAAATGGGGAAGAAATGAGATACCCTTTTTAGACGTGCCGTACCTGACGGGAATATTAGCCACACGTATTTGTACGATGATAACACGTAGTTTTGATAGAATACTGGCAATAGCTTTTTTACTGTCTCAAGAGTATCCAAAACGCGATCAACACGATCCCATGTTGTACTAATATTGTTTCCAACCTTTAATGATTTTCGTATTGGGCATTATAAGTAATACCAAGGGAATTTTTTATGGAGAAAGGCGGTTTTTGCAATCATTTCCGGTTAGCCTTACAACGTAATGTAAACTAAGAGAGGAGGAACATTTGTCATTTTGTGTAGTGTAAATCTGTGTGTTTGTGTGTTTTCAAAATTTTATTTGTTGTTTGTTTTAATGTTTGTGCACGGTTAACCGCAACAACATCAAGTGTGGTGTTAAAAGAAAACATTATGATGCCCCTCCTCTCATGACTACTTGTATGTGTGTTACCCACACAGTGGAATGTGGTAAATAAACAAGAAATTGCAATCGACTGCCTCAGCCATAAAAAACTTTCCCTTTGACGAAGTGCCTTGTTCATTGAATATGAATGAGGAAAAGATGAGAGGGATGGTGTTTGCTTTTTATATTCTTGAGACTGAAAAAATCTTATGATATTTATATACTGTGCTGATTTTATTGTTTTCATATTACTTTTTGGCGTTTATAGTGCTAAACATTAACATTAAATTTGTTCGGTTTTTTGTTATACGTGATTAGTGGAGTTGTTCATCCGACAAGAAAAATATATTTTGTAGAAGATTAGGCCGGATTTCCTATCTTTTTTTCTTCCTCCATTTAACCCAACCTTTAAATCATCGTATTAGTTGTCTAGACAAGTTGCATTTTTGCTAAAATTTATCATAGCAAAGGCACGTGGTGTTCATATGTATGTAAAAGTAGAAAAGTAAATGTTTTCAAAGCTTTTGCAATATACTTAAAATGGTAGAACAGCTTGTTTCGTCTTCGTCCTTATGTCATATTTCCTTTAGCGACACTATTATATTTTTAATGCAATCTTTTATCGCACTGGGAGATGTGAGATATATGTATCCATAAAAATGGAATCAGAAAAGCTTTTGTCTGTGCTTTTTGAAAGTATTACTAGAGGATTTATTTTTTTACACTGAAGTAAAGAGCAGTAGGTGGAATGTAAAAGCAGTGATAGACTTATGTACATTAAATGTCGCTTGACTTTCTTTTTTTGTTCGATTTTCTCACGCGTATTGAGTAAGAGCTCTGTATTTTTCTCAGCTTGCTTGTTTTTTCCCGTACTGACCAGCTTTTGTTCAACTATACTGCTTTCAAAATATATGCGCGTCAACGCACATCACATACAGGCCACTTTTTTACTATCTTTTGTATCTGTGTAAGTCGTACAGTAAAACCTAGTATTCAATAGACAACTTATTAGATTTCGCATACAACCAGGCATGATATTCACTGCAGAGAAGGACATGGAAAAGGCTAAAGGGAGCATAATGTATAACATGTATTTGTATATATTACCACGGTAAAGATGTTCTTTTTGGAGAAAAAGTATTTCTTTCTTTCTCCCTTAATTTCCTTATTCCATGCGATGAACATTACCTGTCATGAGTGAAGCTGAACCGATTCGTTGAAAGATGGGATGTTCCAAAAGTCTCACGTCTCAATTTTTATATCTTTCTGTGGTTTATTCTTCACCCACTTGACTTTTACATAGTTTTCTTTTGAATATCACACAATTCTTGCTTTGACGAAAGTAAACTTGAAGAGTAGGTGTTTAAAAAATTCAAGTTGTTAGCGTTAGTTTTTCACAGATGCAAATAAAACGTAGGGTTATGTAATGCAGAGAAAGGTTTAAATGTGACGTGAATTCAGGAAAAAAGAAAGAAATGATTTGCCGGTTAGGTTTCGGAACAATGATGATACTCTTTCCATGCGCTAGTATAGATGCGTGCTTTATGTAAAAAATTTGAACATTGAAACGCATATCAGCACGTTATAAGGTTCACTGCTCTGCTATTGTCAGTCTTGAATACGAATCATGTCGTAGCATTTTCACACGTACGCTGGTAACCAGCCGTAGAACTTGTTTTCGTTCCCAATATTTGATTTGAAGATTTGATCAGGTTCTGATTCCATTTTGACAAAATCGTGCTTTGTCAGTTTTGGATCAATACAAGAAAGGAGTAAGATGTGCCATCATTATGATGCTTTTTTGTAACTGCTGAAAAGTACATTCAATATTTTTCATACTTTATTTGTTGTCAGTTGTCACCGGTTATGAGATTGTCAAGATAACAATAGATGATGATGAATCTATGCATATCTGATTTTATATTTTACATTATCACACGTTCGCATCTAATTCGTTCAATATTGTTACTACGAACCAAGCCTTCTCCGGAGGCTAACAATGTTATACATTTAATATGCATAGGCTACTTTAGGAAAATTCTATTTAGGCATTCAAGTTCAAACTTTTCTTGAAATCACAAAGATTTTCTGTTTTCATGAAATATATTACGTACAAGTTATAAGATGTAAACGAAAATGCGTATTGTATATACTAACATCATGGTATTATTTATCGATATTGGATTAATGACAGTTCAGTTGCCCTTTGTCATGCCTGGCTTCGCTTATTATATTGAACTTATAACCTTTTAGTGTTACTTGGATGAAGGCAGTACACTCGCATTTCCTAGTATAACAAAACATAGAAGCAAAGTTAGATCCCACAGAACTGCCTATATACATTAACATAAATTTAATCATGATTAGTAATTTGTGGAGTGCAATGCAGTGTTGTAGTTTGGTAGAGTAGCATAAATTTTGTAGTTTGTAAATATTTAATTGGTTATTAAAGTACACGTATTTTTTTCTTTAGCTGTCGTAGTATGGTTTAGATCCATCGTAGTTGAATTACCCCCTGCCCGACGCAATTACAAATTCCAATATTCTTTTAAAAAGCAACACAATGCCAAAAGTTGCTAATGGATCCCACCCTGTCTCTTGATTTTCCCAATTTGATTAATAATTGTCTCCTTCACCATTTCCATTTTTATATTTCATAACTTCATTAATTATACCCCATCCCCCCAGCCAATTCTGATGAAATTTGATTTGAAAAAAGTATATCCCAATCATACAATTCCACCTGGAATTATATATAACGTGCTAATTGTTGAAACCTTTTATTATGATGAAGCATGTTTAGTGTTCTTTTCAGTTTTGATAAATATCATAAGTAAATATATACATGTGGCTACTTAATTGTAATGTGTTGAAATTATAAGGTTACCGTGACATCAGGAATTATTAAAAAACTAAATGAATCTTTTGTCTTTCTTATCGAGCCCATTTATGTCTACCTTATCCGCTCGACTGCCTCTACTCTATGAAACTGTGAATTACTTTTTAGGACGCAAATGATAGTTATGCTACCATAATGTCCCTTAAAATTATCACTGACTGGCTTGAACAGAAGAGTGTACGTATTTATGTATTGATCCTTAAGGACAGTACCTTTCCCTTAACAATAATACCGACCAGTACCCATTTATGTCTACCTTATCCGCTCGACTGCCTCTACTCTATGAAACTGTGAATTACTTTTTAGGACGCAAATGATAATAATCAAAAAATGACTTATGACTAAGAATCTTATATATTATGTGTCTCATGTTTTCAAAACAAGCTCTTATTCATATACATACTATACACTATGGTAGCAGGAAGAGCAACGATTTAAAAAAAAACTATGACTCCTTTGGCATTGCAATAATTTTTTGGCAAATACAAATATCCCAGGAATGAAAAAAGTTATCATAGATGATTTAAGGTTGTTAAATTATTAATCTCGGTGAAATGAAATTCCATTACTGGAATGGTATATCTCAAGTTTAAGTTTTTCATGAGTTTGGCATTATTTTTCAATTTTCATGTACACTTGTTTACGTATGAGCTTCAAAAGTAAAGGCCAATTTGATTTGAATCTGAAGCTGTGTATGTAGACCTGGGGTTAACAAACTGAAATCTATTGTAAGCAAATTGAACTTTATAACAGCGTCATACCTTTGTGACTGCAAAAATGGCTGTAAATGAGACATTTGGATGAAAATGGTAATATGCAGCCACTAAGGAATTATTATGCATAACAATTTGTCCTTACCTTATAATGATTTATCGTAACCTTATTTTGTACGAACAAACTACAATTTTAATTTTTAACATATTATATATTTGACACGAGAAAAATGTATTGTTGTTGACAATCTGTGGATAAATAATGCCATGTTCTCAGAAAAATAGTTACTATGCAGGAAAATGTTCACTGTAATGTTTGGGAAACTTTAAAAAGAATATCATTGTGGAAGAAATGTTCAGGTCATAGTCTTAAGTTTTTAATAAAGTAAGGAAATTAGGTCGTTTATTTATTAACCTAGCCATGAATTGAAGCAATAACATAGAGCATTTTCATAAAAGTCAACAAACTTTCTTATGAAGAGGTTAGTGTCAATGTCAATCAGGTAATTCAGAGAATATCAGCGTTTCAAAGTAATTTTTACTATATAGCAAGAATATGTACGAATATACTAGCTTCATGTGATGAAGCTTCCATCATTTTAGAATAAGGTTACTGGTCGGTATTATTGTTAAGGGAAAGGTACTGTCCTTAAGGATCAATACATAAATACGTACACTCTTCTGTTCAAGCCAGTCAGTGATAATTTTAAGGGACATTATGGTAGCATAACATTGTGCATAAACAAAGTCTCATATATTTAATGTCAAAACAGAGCAAACACCTTCAAGACATAAAATGACCTTGCGGGGAAATACTTAATTTATTGTTCATTTCTTCATAAATTGTGCAAATCCTTGTATTTAATTTTAAATAATACAGACAAGTGCTAAGTTTTCGCTGCTCCAATTATTGCAGCTTGTTATTGAATACATAATTTGCGTCAAGATAAAACTGTATATGATATGTGAAATGAGGACAACTTATTAACAGGACTGATTTTCTCTATCAGTGTTAAAGAACAGCCAAAGAATCGAATCATAAAAGAAACTGTTATGGATTGTACTTTAAAAATCAGGATTAATGCTCTCGTTAATAGGGTTACAAATGTCAAAAAATGTGTATATACATATAACATTATGATTATGATATATATAAATACGTTATGTCCACTTACGTAGAAAGTATATTAATGTGCTTTATAATTACACTTCATAAAACTGTTTAGTTTAAAAAAATATTCGTATTGTTGGCATTGGAAATCAAGTGACATATAAAAATCAGTGATACTGATATATCTGGTATTCCTTTACAAATAAGGAAACAATACTAGCAGATATTTTAATAATAATGATGAAATGTTAAGCAGTCATTTGTAGTCATTTTTAATCATTGACAATTTATAAACTTATAAATATACATTATATAAAGTTATATATGACAGCTTTATTTCGTAAGAAAATAACCAATACTTTTATCAATTTGAATTTTTTGTTCTTTATTGTTATTTTGTTTCTACAAACTATTTAGTTCTGTGGTACATTTATACTTGTGTAAAAGTGAAATCTTAATTGGTTCAATGGCAATATATATATAGTAGTACTTTTAAACAAGTACTGGACGTAAAATAATAAGGATAAAAAACAATAATTAATTTATTGCAATCAATTTACAGGGAGAAAAAAATAAACATATTATACGAATGAATATTATCATCACTATAGGACATTTGAGTCAAATCATTTATTCATACAACTTTCACTAACACAAAAAGGAAATAGCTAACGTTAATAGGAAAGTAGTATGCGGTTGTAGTTAGTTATAAGGGCGCATAATAAGCATATCTTGTAGAAAGCATTTTGAAAATTCATATATTCATCATATATTACAGAAAAACAATATGTATTTGTGCGGCTTCCTTGTACCTTCGTTCTGTAGATTGTGACCATTGGCTAGGCTCATAAAGAAAAGCGTTATTGTGCTGATGTGTGTTCCATTTTAATCAGTTGTTCTCCTGCTGTGAATCCCAGAATCGATCAGTTTACGTAAATATATCATGTAAAGGTTATGTATTATGTAAGCATGTATTTCTTCAAAATCTCCTAGAGATTCTGCTCTGGCAAGTTGCAACTATTACTGAAAAACGATCCTGTCACTAGCATTGTAGACGCAATTTATTTGGGCTCTACTACAGTGGTTATGAGCAAGACAGATTGAGATGCATATTTATATGGATGCTGGATGTGTGTAGTTGGTGCATGTAGCATAATATTAAACGTCTTTTTGCATGAAGTATGTATATACAATGCGCTGCTTTAAATTTCTACCCATCGATTTTGAGCGTATGACTTTCTCCCGTATTATTCTCAGTTTTTCTTCTAGTGTGTAAGGGGAACAACAGACTGCTATTTTGAAAAAACAAGTGAATGCATATAACACAAAGAACAAAAGAGGGTTTCTTGCTTTGATACTGCTGACTTAATGCCAACTATGATTTAGCACCATGATTTATCATTAATATGGATTAAATGTTAAGCTAAGTAATCTGACAGGGCTATGCTATGGAGATACATAATAGCATTAGTAGTGGAAGTTAGGAAATGAATGTGAATCCCATTCTAGCAAATTAATCATAATGACGTAGGAGTTGTCGGTCGATCAGATTTTACATACATTATCAGCACCAACCGTCTACTTGGCATACCTGAAGCTTGTGAAAAAAACAAAAGCTTTTAATGTTGTTATTCTGGCCACTCTAAGCTAAATTTAAATTTTGAGCATTGAGGTGTGACTGGAAATCAGCACACGCGGTACCACATCCTCCACCAAACTATTTTTCGAATATGTAAGGGTCAAAAATGGCAGTGCTGCAATAAACCGGCATATAACTACACCTAATGTATTACTGTAGTTGGTTAGTTGAAGGATGACTATAAAAGTAGAAAACTTTTTACTCAATCTACTATTACGGTGAACGGAATAGAATTGGCCGTGTATGCTAAACAACAATGAATTCCAGCAGTATGGAAAAAAGAAAGTAGAGAAAGCGAATAGTCTGGCCTCTCCTCCCATTACATATCTTTTGTAGGTGACTGATATCTATGTAATCTACAGTTTTTTATCGTTCATAGTCACATATATTTTTGGCCTTGCATGATAGTCTGGGAAGATGTATATTCACAAATATGGAAATATATGTACACATTAATCCAAGACGTGTACAGTTATATGTACACATATAACATATGCTGTTGGCTCTCGTATTGGCTGAAAATATGAAGCTTTATTATTATTATCATCATCATCCTCTTCTTCATGGTGGGGCTGCTACTACCACAGTCAAAAATCGATTTAGAACAGTTTGGTATAATGAAGGCTAAATGGTCGCTTGCACACTCTTTCCATGTAGATTCTACTTCTAGTTGCCACTTACATAGTATATTCATAGATTCTCTTCCTTTGTCTGGAACTTCTCTTTTGCCGTTAATACCAGAACAGAACAGAGTCAGCTTGTAGTCAAATAGACACACATATACACTAAAGTAATCCAATGGTAACAAACAATAGGGGTTATTGCAGGATTTTTTAGCTTGATGGGATAGAGGAGGTAGTGGTGTGCTTGATGTGTACAGAAGCACCAGTAGAAAGTTTCTAATCATCACCAACAGCGCTACAAGACTACTCTCTCACCCTCTCTCTTTCTCCTTTTATGTATTTATATATATACATCCGTCCATTGGACTAGCAGAGTATTTCATCCAAAAAAAAGTAGGAGTGAAAGAGCTCACAAGAAGTTTATGCAAGCAAGAATATACAAGCAAAAGCAAACCAAGCGTTGGCAACAGCATTTGCTTTCACTATACCTCTTTTATGTACACGTATGAATATACTGTACACAAAGTTATTTCCTTTACGGTGTGCTTTCTCCATGCTTTCTAAGAACATAAATATCTATCTAAAAATCTAACTTCCAGGAAGAGAAGAGGCCTTTGGATTTAGGAAAGCAATGGGAATGGCTGTAATAATCTATGAGTTCTATTCTCAACTTTCGCTCCTTCTTCATTCCTTTTCGTCACTGAAAAATAGTGCACAGCCACATAAATAGACATGCACTACTACTTTTCCCATTCATTTTTTTGCATCCATGCTGTATGCGTATGCTTCCATATATATATATATATATTATATATATGGGCTGTGTATTATGTACGTACGTTGAATGTGTTTTAAATGTGTGGATGAATGGGAGTGAGCTGAAGATATTTTGGACCCTTTCCTGTGAAGAAAGCACTCATCTACACGCACGTCGTACACACTAGATTTTGTAAGATATTGTTATGTGCTCTTCAGTTCTCTCTCAACCCGTTTTCTTCTACGAGAATTTTTTTTCTCATCAAGTTGTGGAACTGTTATGTCATGGAAGATGCTACTCTTCTGTGTTTTCTTTTTTCTTGCTGTTTTTCTTCCTTCGTTCTTTTACCATACTTGTGAATCCTGTTTCTTTCATTTTTAGCACTTCAGATGGTACCACTACCGTCAATGTACTCATCTTGAGCTTATAATGCTTTCTTCATCTTAGAATTTATGCAGGAGGGAAAAGAAAGAAAACATTGTTACGAAAGTCGAATAAAAGAAAGGAATCGGGTTGAGTATCCGGACCTTTATTCCTTGTTTCATGAACAAACTAAGAACGGGGCTATTATATACGAAGAAATAATAGTTTTTTTTCCTTCACGCCACAATCGTCGTCCTAACTCCTAACGACCATCACCACATCAAAGCACATGCATTACATATGTAGCGTACCAATGTTTATACATGAATACGTGCAGTGAAATATGAAAAAGAAATCTTAATCATCTTCAAGTCCATTTGATAAATACGTACATGCATGTCTTTCCTCCATGCTATCATCTACATCCCAAAATTTGCTTTCTATTCTTGGACTTACATATTATAGGCATGTGTATGCTTTAGGTAGAAATGATGATGACGCGTGATGGTATGTATGTCTGATAAAGCGGAGAAAAGGGTATCATGATAAAGTATAATCTTCTCTCTTGCTTCCTTGTCGTTTCCTCATATCCTGTATAATGGCTGTAGTTTGCAACGTGTTTTTATACTACTTAAATATTGAATTTTGTTCCATATAATGTCCCTGCCAACAAAATTCCTTTCTTTGCTTCCTTCAAACTGTTTTTTGTTGCAAGTCAGGCTTTAGTTTGTATATAAAAGAATTTGGTAAGGTAAACTATTCCGTCATACATTAGTTGCAGGAAAGGTATTAAAATATTATAAAGTATGCATTCAACGTATCACCCTATCAAGTTGCATTGAATTCTTATAGAAAGTAATGGTATTGCTGGTTTGTTTATTTCTGTCCATGCATGTATACGTAGTCACTTAGGCGTTAAGCAAAGTTGTCGATTTTAGTGATAACAGAGCCGGTAAAATAATAATATTGTGGTCTATTATACAAGTGATACATATTGTACATAAAAAGCTGTAAATTTTCAGGGGAAAACGGGTGATGTATAGGTATTCACAAATGTAGAGCAATATATTTTAAAATGAAGTATTTATGAACCACTAGCTGTGGGTATTTTTTGTTACTAGAACGCGTATCATCCTCCGCTTTTCTGATACAAAGGCTCGACGCAAACATGAAACGATGAAAGGCACAGAAAACAGAACTCTTTTATTTTTTTCCTCGTCCGAAAAGAAAAAGAAAGGAGAGTGAATTGGAAGAAAGAAAGTGAAGAGGAGATACGTGCTTTGTTTCCTTTCTCTTGCTCGAGTTTATGATACTTTCTTCAAGCATCCTACTTTAGGGAGTACAGAAGTAATCTTTATTTTTGCAGTGTGGTAAGCTACTCTCTCTTTCTCTTACTCATCATCACTCTGATTCAGAAATAAAGGAACGTAAAGGGAATGAAAAGAGTGATATACAATAAAAGAAGGAACTCCATTTAATCTCAGTTTGCTGTCTAGGAACTCCACTAATATCTGTGAAACGAGCATTATATATACATGTAGGTACATATATTCGCATATAAAATGCGTCTTGGTCTTAATGCCCAGCCATATAGCTTATTCATTCATCTAATTAAATGTATCTATTGATGTTCACTAATATTGTACCATCTTACATTCATGTGCACCATTGTTAGGAGAGTGCATGTGTCTAATTGATTACAAATATGAAATTTTCATTTGATGCTGTATCATAAGAAAGTTACATTTTAATAGCTTTACTAGAAATAACTTTGACGAATTTAAATATTTGGTGAAGGCATTGCTTCCTACCTGAGAAGATAGTAAAAGGATAAGTATCGTATTAGTAAACTCCAGAAAAGGCCGAAGTTAATGAAATTGCATTGCACATTTCGTTTTCGTTCTCACTGCTGGGTCATACATATATAAATAACATACATTGGTTCTGCCTCAATTTCTTCTTAAAACCTGCTACTTCATTTTACTCTCACTGTAGATTATATTACAGATTGTGAGTGGGGAATGACATGAATGCATATATGGGGTAGTCAGGTGAAGAAAGGAGAGTGATGGTACTAGAGCAAATAAGATTGAAGCTCCTAAATAAAGAAAATGAAAAGCTTCTTTTTAACTCTCATTCTTTCTCTCTAGCCTATGTTGCTCTTAGTGAGAGGTCTGAGTAAACTCAAAGTTTTTAAAAGTGGAACTTTAATTCAAGTTGTTGCGGCAAAGAGAGGAAAAGTTGAAAATAAAGCTGAAGATGTGTACTATAGGTGAAAAGATGGCGGAAAGACTAAAAGCGGCTATATGTATTTACTTACACTTTTCTCTCTGTAGCCAGTGCATTTTGTGTGTATAACGAGGCTGTAGTCGTATCGATCTGGCGATTTTATAATATACGGTTTTAGACCATTTACTACTTTAATTTATGTTAGCATTACAATAAAACGTGCTACTCTGCTCCTAATCCCGTCACATCTTTTATGCAAAACCTTACTCATGTGATGATTTGCACAGATATGTTTTACACACACGCTCCAACGTGCTTCATTTTAAACATCCTAAATTTTTTACTCTTTCGGTTAGACCATATATTTATCTTAGACTTAGGTTCGGCACTTTTGTAAAATTATGGACTTTCTACATGATTGCTTGAATATGACTGGAATACTGTGTAAAATAATGTTAGCGCAGGAATTTGTCTTGCTGGATTAAATCATAAAGCCAGTGCATGATTTTTTCGAAATGGAAGGCATGGAAGAATATTTATAAGACTATTTGTGTGAGTGATGACCCAATCCGTTTTACAAAAAGCACTGTCTTCATCGACAAACCCAGAACAAGCGATTTTAAAATAATTTTTACCTTAAGCCTATTTAGTGCAGATTAAATCTCAGTTAAGTTTAAATATCATGGTTAGAGCTTCTCGTGACGCTTTTGCATGATGCTGAACAGAAGCGTAAGGATTTCGGATGGGTTATATTTTGCCGAAATGCTAAGTTTTTGCATAGCTATCATGACTTATATCCGACAAAAATAGCTTTGTTCTAAAAGTAATAGTTCAAAAACTATATTTTTATTCACACCATCATATGCGGCTAAACGCTCTTGTTACGAAAGCGTTCCCCTTGAATAAGCGTGGGCTATATAGCAGTGTAACACATGAAGACGTAAAAGGCACATGGCAAGATTTCGGATAGGGGAGCAGTGATAAACATTCATGCATTAATCTTGGCAGTAGCATAAAATAGACGTATCTAGACAAGTTATATACGTAAATATGTTTATATTCATGGGACAACACCTAAATACATAACACTAAAAAATATTCACCTTTTTTGCTATTGCGAGTTTTAATGTCTTTGCCAGCATGTACATACATAATAAGCAAAATATGGCATGTTGACAACCAAAGACGTCACTGAACTACTAAGGAAACTACCAAAAGTAATTACAATGGCATAGTCATACCAACTTGCATTGCTGCTAGAATAACTCATTGACTTATTCAGTTTGAAATAGTATGCGACATTGTACAGACTACAGACATAATAATTCGGTTTTTCAGCTATTGATCCATGTAGCGGCGGCACGTCTATCATCCTGGCAGTAGTAGCTTAGAGTCATCCACACACTCCACAGTGAATCAAGAGTATCCTAGTGTAGCTTAGGGTTATATTAGTATAGGTTTTACAATACTACAAAAGACGTCACGATCACGTCGTCTCTTCCATCCTTTTGGTAACACGCCAGTAGGAGTAGAAGTTGCATTAGTTAAAATGAAGATGCTTTTGCTACAGAAATAGTGTAGTGCTTGTTTACTGATGGAACAGAAAAGGAAGGGATTGGAAAAGCTTATATGCATGAAAATATCCTTAATGTACTTGCTACGCAAATGTATTTTTGTAAATAATATTTAAGCGAAAACATTACGAGAAACTCCAATGTGACACCCTGGAACAATGATTTTTCGAGCAATGGAGTAAATGCAAATTAGTGGATACTAGTACGGATACTAGAGGACTTTTTCCTTAGATGCTGCTTTAGTTGTTTATCAAATAATTGGATAGGTTTGAAAAATTCTAGTTAAAATGAAGATGCTTTTGCTACAGAAATAGTGTAGTGCTTGTTTACTGATGGAACAGGAAAGGAAGGGATTGGAAAAGCTTATATGCATGAAAATATCCTTAATGTACTTGCTATGCAAATGTATTTTTGTAAATAATATTTAAGCGAAAACATTACGAGAAACTCCAATGTGACACCCTGTAACAATGATTTTTGCGAGCAATGGAGTAAATGCAAATTAGTGGATACTAGTACGGATACTAGAGGACTTTTTCCTTAGATGCTGCTTTAGTTGTTTATCAAATAATTGGATAGGTTTGAAAAATTCTGATTAAAATTAATATTGAAACAAAAATCATGAAAACATTCTTTGCCTCATTCAAGCATTCCTGTCTAGTATTAATTGAATTATACAAAATCGGTCTATGCAGAGAAAGAGAATTTGTTAGGTAGTCTTAATAAAACCATACATTTCTTTTGTTCAAATTATCGTATAGGATAAAAATGATTTTTGATCCGAAATGACAAGGCCCGTTTTTTGTGTCAGTTTTCATTATGCAACACTTGGGGTAATGAAAGATATAAATCACAGACTTTCAATCTATCATTGCGTATCTAAGTTCTGAAGGCTCAAGTTTAATGCATAATCATAGAATGTGAAGTACTTAATGATCACTTGAAAGATCAATCATACTGCCTTTTTACAGTTTGCATTATTAAAGCCTCAGCGATTAGTGTAATTATCTGTTTGAAACGTTTTTGCTTCGTTAGAAATTATTTTCTATCAAATTTCACCTGCATTATTTGCAGCAGCGTTTAATTTGTAATTCCCCCTCTCAAGAATTATACACTGGAAAGCTATTTTATCTTTGTGTTATGTTGTCGTTGTCGTTATTTACTTTATTTCATCGCAGGCATTAATTTTCTTTGCTAATTAAACAGCAATTTGCTTTCTAAAGTGAAGTACAACCAATTTAACCACAATTGCTCTGTTGATACATTTATAGCAAAAAAAGTTATAAAAGATTGATTTTTTTTACTGAGATTTTAAAGTGCTATTATTCCTACCACAGTGAAATCACGGTATGCATAACATCAAATAATACATAATTTTGTTTTACCTTAGCAATGTAGTGAATGAACTCAATGAAAATTGCTCAGCATTAAATAAAATTCAGTGTTTTATCAGGAGAGAAAGATTGTATTTGCATACCATTCGCCAAAGGCATTACCATTATGGTTGTGGAGTCATCATCCCGTGTAAAGCGTAGGTTACAAGACTCTGATCCAATGGCTGAGAGCAATCTCTCCACCCTGTTCAACACCTCTTATGACGATGATGAATGATGAGGGAGGCTGATATGACCATCACACCTGTCCACTCACCTGCTCTGCCTTTCCACCTTTGCGCGTTGTGTGGAGATACAATGTACTACCACTGACACTGCTCCTACTCGTTCTTCTTCATCTACACTACTACTCTGACTGAGAAAGTCTTTCGTTTTAGGTAATTTTCATTATATACAACCAATCATCTTTGTTTTTATTAGGATTACTTGTCATGTTAAACTTTAGTCTGCATTTGTTAATGTACGTCTTATTTCAATTTGTTTCAATTTCGTCATGCAAACTCTGTAGGGATATATTACTCTGTTTACAATTTTCGCAGTTCAGTTAGTGGGTAAAGAACTCGCCAAAAACAGTTTATTTAAAAATACATTCCAAGGTTAGGATTATGTAGAATACATCAGAAGATTCTCAAGTTTGTTAAAATCACAGATTGCATACTTATCGATTTATTTTTATTTCGTGTCATTCCTTTTAACTTGTCATTCGTTATGTACGTATGTTCTTAAGTGTTTCTTATTTTTTTTAATAATTGAAGGTTTCTTCAGCAAATTAGTTTGTAGTTTTGTTAAACAACTTTGGAACGAAATCATCTTCCATTGTTTATAACTATAGTTTAGCTACATTAACAACTATCCTGATTGTGAAGTGAAGCTTTTTTCTTTGACTGGTTTAGAATGAATCCTATTAGCAATAGTAATGGTCTGTATCCTATGTATTTAATGTATTGGTCTGTTTTGTGGTATATGTGTTGTGTACGTATTAATATAAGTGGCCGTATTCCTGTAGTGTACAGTTTTAGGTTAGTTTAGTCGAAACTGTTTAAAAGTTAATACAAAAATATAACTTTACCTGTACAATTTAGAGTCTATGCAATTGTAAGGGAAAGATTCCACTACATTGTTCAGATGTATTGCTATGCTTTGATGCACATAGTTCAAAACATACAAGAATCTACGCTTACACAAAGATCGTATCCCATGACAATGACAAAGAATCCATCATTTTAAAAATGGTACAAAAAATCGGTTTGTTGTTAAAGGACATTTTTCAGTTGACGGACATTCTCAAAGAACTTTTTAAACAGGAAACACCTTCTTCAGTTCAAATTTGCGAATTCTTTTCAGACTTAGCGAATCAAGCTCACAATGGCATTCAACTTCTCTGCGTATAAATAGGAAATGCATATTCATATAATAACGAAATTTCATTAGCAACATATTTTCCTAATTTGCATGCTAATATTAAGGAATGACAAACTAAAAACTGCACAGGAGTAGGAAAACATGTAATGCATAATAGCAATCCTATTTTCCAATCTCTACTCTCCATCCCATTTCACATTCTATCCATCATTCAACCACTTTCCTTTGTGCCAAGTTACTCTAATCCAATTTATCCAACTGGTGTAGCTTGCTCTTCCAGTAGACTCCAGACAAGCATTTTAAGAATTGGAGTGACTCCATTCGATTCGTTCTTCTAGTAGATACACAAATATTTCGTAGTAGAGTATTCATTTAAGCAACTTTCTGTATCTACAAGTTATTTATGCTAAGACCAACCTTAAGTTTATTCCCGTGTTTCCCTACCGTTTCCTCTCGCGTACACACACACATACACAGATTATGTTACAGAACGATTTCCTTAACGAGATTCATACTGCTTCGTCTCGAAACGTAACCATGAGAGTAAATTGAATGACCATCCTAATTTGCGTAGAGTTTTACACAGCAGTTGTGTCCTAGAGAACCAGGTTAACCAGATGTTTATCGAAAGCATAATGTACTCATGTGAAGATGAACAGATTCTCCTATTTTTGGCATTTTTACTTTTCATTAAAATTTGCATGCCATTTTAAAGCCACTCATGTATATATTGTATAACAAGCACTTAATAGTTGAAAAGGGAAACTTTGTAGATTGTGTAATATGGAGCATATACATACATAACACACATGAAAAATCTGACTAGGACCGATGCTGAATGAGATTGTAAGTACTTTGAGTTCAAGCAGTGCTTAAAGGTCAAAGCTACCTTACTTCCACCGTTTCATTGCGGTTGGGTGAATTTATGCACATTGACGTAATGTCATTGTCACTACCATCGCTTGCTTACACCTTCAAGTGAAGGATTCCCCCAACCGAAACAAACAGTGGGAGTAAGCTTACAATAAAGTTTCCCTGAAATGGCATTAGTGAAGTATACCTGTAGTGTGTATTTGGATTACCTATTTATGTTGAGGAAGTAATCACAATGGACATTTTTGGGGGGATAGCTAAATATTTCAAAGAAATGTCATTAACAAAGGATTTAATTAGAAATACTTTGCAAATCAGCATGACTTGGCATTAACGATACCAAAGTTTGAAGACAACTTTGTACGTTTAATTTGTACCATATGCACATGTTTGAATGGTGAAAGCGTTTCTGATATAATATAATGCTAAAACTAAACTAGTAGATTGTAGACGATAGTAGAGTAGCTGCGGAGTCATAAAACGCTTATCATCGATAAGGCATAAATAATATTAGGTCAATACCAGTCGATTGCCGTTGGAATTACGTAAATCCATCAAGCCGTTTAACCACAAGAATAAAAAATGGTCTTATCGATACCTGATAAGCACCTTATCAATGGCCTGTAGATGACCTTAAGTTAATGCAAGTCGATTATAGTTGGAAGTATGTAAATCCATTGAGCCGTTTAGCTAAAGCATTGAAAAAGATCTTATCAATACCTGATAAGCACCTTATCAATGACCTTCAGATGACCTTAGGTCAATGCAAGTCGATTGCCGTTGGAATTACGTAAATCCATTAAGCCATTTAGCCACAGCATTAACAAAAGGTCTTATCGATACCTGATAAGTACCTGAAGGGCACCTGTAACCAGGCTGACCTTCATGCACAGGTAAGCTTACATCAATAGAAGTCGATTGCCGTTGAAATTATGCAAATAGCTTTAGCCGTTTTCGAATAAAACCGCGTACACTTTTTCCCGATCACGGCGGCCGGCGTCCAACGTAACGGGATTGACTACAGTCCAGAAGCAGAATCCTAATATAGCTGCTCCGCAGCTAAATAACTTACGCTTTACTGCATCCCAATATAACATTTTCATAGAGTTAGTTTAAAAAATACATACATAGCGTATGAACTGTAGCGTACATATTAGAGTACATAGGTATATCTATTAGACCTAGACGAATTATTCACAGTGCAGCATAGTGAAAGATGATGTACTGTGTGCTACAAAATATTTCTTAAGTGACATTAAGACATGTATATAGTCAGAAAGAAAAGTCAGTAGGAACGTTTTCTATAGTGCTATAGTACTGAGTAGATTGTTTAAAGAACGAAATCAAATCATGAGAGAAATTTTTTTTATGTCTTTCACTTGTTTACAGGTTTCCCTAATTACGGCTACTTTCCACCGGCACCAGCTGTGCCTGCGGCTACAAGCAACTCTGCAGCAGATCGAGCGAATATTGCTGCTGCAGCTACAGGATATTACGATTACGCAGCGGCTCAGGTAATTCACTAAACTTTATCTCTTTTTCTTTTTGTATGCTTTCTTTTCCTTTTTTATTGTGGATTTTTGTGGATTTTTTCCTTAACCATTTGTACGCAGTCGTCTTTTTATCGACCATTTATCATGGTTTTTTGTGAATGTTGTGTATTATGCTTAGTCTATATGTATTCCTATGTATTTTTCTGTTCCCATTTTTACGTTTCGTATTCCAATTTTATATTTTTTGTCTTTCAATATTAGGACACACCTGTCCTATACAAAACAGTGAACAGGCAACTTGTACATTAGGTATTACATACTTTTGTGTTCTTCTTATGATGGTTCGTTATCATTCCTCATGATGTCCGGTCTTTCTTCACCGCTACATTAGAATTTAGATGGTATTTATGTTGTTGCAAAAAGTAGTACATCACACTTATATACCACTTTAAAATTTAGAGAAAGCATAGAATTACTCTAAATTAAGTGTTTACTTTGTGTACACACGTGGTTATTGGAATTAGATAGGAAGATCAATTCAGAATGGGGAATTACGTGGCAAATTGGCAAACCTAAATGTTGCTCTAGTTTCATCCTTCAAAGCCTGCTCCTTCACAAAATATAAAATGCTTAAATGTAGGGGACAAGTTTTCTCTTTTTTATGTTTCAAATATTTAAAAACATAATTCTATTTTTGAAAAGTTTTAACTCCTAAAATATCCGTACTATATATGTTTTGATAAGGAGTTTCACATAAGTTTCGAAACATTATTCAAAGAAACACCAAGTTTTACTTACAACCATCCCTAAAATCTTTATCTGTCTCTACTCTACACAACTTTCACCTTTCTCCCACTTCTTCTTCTACTACTACTGCAGAGTTTATACTTGTCGAAATCTTATTCACTAGTTGTTGGGGTTACAGGCAAGTCTGCGTAACGAGAGTGGAGGGAATCCAGCAGTGACTAGTTCCTCTCTCACACGGGATGCTGCTGGCCGTCCTACACAACGTAAGAGAATCAATTCCAAATAATTATTTTAATTATACAGCATGTATCTCATTGCTTTATTTTTTATATCACTTATGAAGTTAGTGATACTTGGATAATGTAAACACGTTGTCGTATTCTCACACACAAACAAATACACTTTCTTTCACTCTCCCAAATACTGACCGCAATGTATTATAATGAATTTATAAAACACACGAAAAACCATCTTAAATGCAACGACTGTACCTTAAAACGTAGTTTCCTTCCTTACTTTCAGTTGAACTTCCAAATGGGCAACACACTCCAAATAATAATACTCCGTTGCTTACTCAGGCACTATCAGGTAAAATAATCTTTAAATTCCTTTGGCTCGCAGCGCAGCTTAGCAAGCTTATTTTTATATCGTTTACAATGAACAATGACGAATACTTAGTCAAACAGTTTTAGTTTTTATCGTTTTCAATCAATTGCTGTAATACTAATGCTTTCAAGCTTTAATCAGTTAACTGACAGCAATCACCACCAATCTGCTTACTAGATATCAATCCAGATTCACGTTATACGCATCCAAACAGTACACATAACTGATATGTGTGAAAGCCTCTTGCCTATAGAATCCTTGTCTGTTCACATCATTTTAGTGTGTATTAACCACTGCTGTTTTTGTAGTTTATTCGTTATGCTGCCCTGTACTTTTTTATTTGCTTAAAGGAGGCCAGTAGTATGGCTTTCTCGGCAATGCTTCACAATAACTAACAAAACTTGAGACGTAAAGTTTCAAACCCCCTTTAAAAGCATCCTAACGATTGCTGCGCTGCGAGCTATAAGAAACTACCAGTTGTGCTTAATTAATATGAGTTGGACTAAAAACATGAATGTAAGCAATTGGCATTGCTGTAAATACCCTACAGTCATAAGCAACTACCCAGGAGCTGGCTTTGCTCCACCAGCATCACCATCTATGACAAATCGGGCTTTCCCTACTCCTAATTCACCTGGACCCATGGATATATATGGGCCAACTAGTGATCCTGTTGGCTACGTCCAAGCTACTTCTCCACAGCCTACTGGATACCCGACACTTGCTGCCGTGTCCAGGGTTAGTATCCTTTGCCAACTTCTCAAAACTTTGTAAAAGATCCAAAAACCAGAAAAAATTAGTAAAAATACATTAATCGCTTAGCTGGAAGTTTTCACTATAGCTTTCAAAACAGAATAGATGTATCAAGCCTTGGCAATCAGATGTACAAATTTAATCGCCTTCTAGTAATAATTAACATACGAATTGACCTGTGTTTTATATACCAATAATTAGTCCGTAATTAATTTTCGTCAGATATTAGGTTAGGAATTTCGTTTCTCAATGTACCCCAGTTTTATTCATGAGCGACGATTCGTAGCTTTCAGAAGTAAAAAAAACATGAGAAATATTACTTTGTATAGTTAGTAAATTTTTCATAATATCTTCAACTAAAAAATTTAATAGAATCAGCAAGTGAGCAGTTCCTCACTAAAAAGCAGACCAAGTTGTATAGTGTGTTTTTCAATTAAAGGAATGTAGAGTAATGTCAGTTTCATTTGTATGGAGTGGAATAGTAAAAAGTAATGATTTGATTCATTGACAAGATTAAAAGCAAATGAAATGTACTGTTGTTGTTTTTTCATGTGTTATTTTGAATTTCTGCATTTTCAGTTACGTTTTATTGGCTGTAATGAAGTTAGCTCTTAAGTAGAAAACTTGTACAAACAAGCCAAAAGACTAAGATGCCTTTGCTTTCTTTTATTCTCTCTGCTACATTAATCATTACTACGTTAACTGCTATGCACGGCATGGTATAGCTACATGCATATTATGTAAAATCTCAAGTTAACTTTGTTTGGGCTCTCAAACAAGGCATCGCTTTTAAAGGTTCCTATCATATGCCACTGCTCTAGTCCCATTCCAGTTTCACAAGTTTGAGTTCCAATTTTTAAGGATGAGTGAATCTTGGTTGGCATTAGTTTGTTTACAGCGCATGTAATTAAGATGCCGCGTCACTTATACGTACGCTTTCCCAAACTAGACTTGTGACTTTACTCTCATATTATTATACCCATCCTCGCTGGAGGACGAGTCCTACTAATTCGGTCCGGGGTAAGTTTGGGTTCATCTTCATCGTGACTCGCAGAAGAAAGCGGAATTAACAACCGTCGCTCATCATCAGATTTCTAGGGAATGATAGAAAATGGGAAAGTAGAAGGACTGAAGATAAATCGTTCGAACTGCTTCACTCTGACCACACCACCACCTCACTAATACCACTGCTTTTGCTTGTAGACATTGCCGTTTTTAGTGTTTTTACAGTATCAAGGATTTGTAGGATCCTACCTCTCCTCCGTTCTAGTTGGAAGCTTCGTATGCCAA
The DNA here is from genome assembly GCA_027744375.1 of Orchesellides sinensis. Taxonomy (NCBI): domain Eukaryota; kingdom Metazoa; phylum Arthropoda; class Collembola; order Entomobryomorpha; family Orchesellidae; genus Orchesellides; species Orchesellides sinensis. Next base: position 28,468 of record JAHZNG010003627.1, read on the forward strand.
CGCATCGTCCTGTTTTTGTCTAGTGTATACAACCGGTATAGTTCGTAACAGCTTATATATATGCACACCTTGTCTATTAATAACGAGCATGTGCTCTCCTTCCTGTCTTGTTATTATTTTGCCTGCTTGTTGGTTATAATTTTATCAAGAAAATTACAAGCAAAAACAAGAGACTCTTTTGCCTTGAAATGAAGAGCACTAGAGAAGGCTCTCGCAAGTGACAGATTCTGATTATTTGCTTTGATTTTCTTGTCTTTACAGGGAGCTCTAATACCTGCCGCATTCACGAACGGATATCATTAATTCAGTCATCACAACTCATGTTTCATTGACAGCTGCCCAGCAAGGTAAACTAACCATCTATATGAGCAAATCTGGACTATTCAACCAAACAAGAGAAAAATAACAGCAATTGGTATTCTAATTGTCAACACTTGTAACACAAAAATAGTAGTCATATTTATTTCTAAAAATGCATGATGAAACATAATTGCGTACATGTGTACTATACATATACGCCATACTATTAGGAACACCGTTATAGGATACACAACATTGTATCCGTTAGACTTACAGGTATATGAAAATTTAAGAAGCTCTTCATCATCTTTCACGTTAACACGCAGAATATCCGAGACCTATCAACATCAACATTACCAAATGAATACCATCAACCAGGCATTAAAATATAATAGTAATAGTAGTTGATTCATTAACATGATGTTTTAGCAGGAATAGATCATCGAGGGTTTAAGAAACTTTGTAAAAGTTATTACTGAGGTGTTTGTCAACAAGAGCTAGAGAAAGTCAGCTAAAACATCAAACATTAGGTTACCATTATAAACTATTCGAACATTATTCGAAAATAAATTAAGTCTCAGCTGCCTGCATCAGCATTCACCTGCGTTTGCGTGAACTAATCGGCAAATATGATGATATCCGTAAACTGTCCATACAATATTTCATATTTTCCAAAAAAAAAGGCACACAAAACAGTAATGCCCATTGCTGACCCAACCGGATGTGAATTTCTTGCCTGATATTAAAATCCTAACAGCAGCTGTAAATTTACATACAACAGTCCATCCTATGCAATTAAATAACCACAGTAGGATGCCTAATTTTAGATATTTTTAGTCGGTACTTGATGCGTCTAAAACACAACAGTGATGAAACCATCCCATTATATTCCAATCAAAATTTTCAACATTATTTCATCAATTGGACTTTCAATTTTCAGATGAACTCTCTGAATTTTAAAATCTCAGATAAAATATTAACAAAATTTATATGCAGTAAAAACTGCTTCCTTTTCATGTCTTGAATTGTAGTAGTGAAAATTGTAGCAAAACTAGAACAAAGTTACATATATACATGCGAGAGCGCCGTAAGATTTCTTCCAGCGAAACTGCAATAATTAGTAAAGTACGGAACTTGATACGTATAATAAATCATAGCGATTAAGTGAAACTATATACCTATAGTGTAAGTAAGGGTTAAAAAAGATTCTCACTCGTAAAGCTCTTACTACGAATTGTTAGCATAAAAGGATATACATACCTAGGCAGAAGAGGTGATCCGTATTGAACTGACAAATTTACATTATAATTTCCTTATAATGAAAGCGGGTTTTTCCTATGTCATGTCAGCCAGCCAGTCATTTTGTAACTTGTCAGGTCACATCTTGTCATAGCTAAGTCCTAAACATTAGACTGTTAACTCATTAAACTGTCTGTCAGTAGAAAATACTTGTACTTACTGACTTATAACTTCAGAGAGGTTAGGTTAGGAAGATGATTACACAGTTTTAAAGTACATTCATTGGTTCATTTGATGTCGTTACAGTACATTAAAATGTCTGTTACCTTTTCTATTTTCAAATTAAAATTTGTTTCACAAAGTTATTTATGGGAGCATATTCCTTCTTTGTATATAACTGATTATATGAAAAGGGGTACTTGCATTTTCCTACTTAGGTAATTATGTTACAATGTTTGAAGTTATACCCCTTGATCTTTCCTTCCAACGTAACCAAAGAAGGGGCAATTCATGAGATCTTACAATAATGAGTTTGTTAATTTAATTTATTTCATTATTCATTTAATCATAAATGATTTTATTGCAAATATTCGTTAATTTCTACCAAGAATGACGTACAAATGTGGTTCAATTCTTCGATTTGAGTACATAGTTAAACAAAATAATGTGTAACCAAAAACTCAAGACTTAATAAAAAAAATGCCATTCGCTATGCATTTCTTAAACCCAAATCCTATTAAAGAATGTTACTTTCACAATCCTAATTAGAATTTAGTTTTGAATTGTTGTGGTGTAAGAAAGAGTAGGAAGTGAGATTTTGGCTCTCTGTGAAATGAAATGTAATATTTTTTTCAAAATGATAAGTAACTGAGAAGGCAAGCGTAATACCGATACAAAAACTACTCACTATTAATACTATTCTTTGCTTTCAACGGGAATGTACACTGCATACCTATAGGTATGGGTTACACAGAATGGCATGGCAGTATATTATATACACACCTAAGTATAATGTATTACTAGCAGCATTTTGTTTCGGGAAAGGATGAAAGTTTGCATTGACTGAGGGCAAATTTGAGAGTCTACATACATGAGAACATGACTATGCAATTTAATAACTAAATAAAATATACGCTAAAACTAGGTGCAGGAAAATGTTTCATAATAAGATGCATAATATGTGTCCGAAGGAGTTTTATCCTTCAATTACGTGAAATTACCTTGTCTAATAACTCATCGAAAATAAAAGTCATTATGAGACAACTTATTATTCGGATAAATTAACAATAAATCCGCTGCCGGCAAGTACATTTAAAACATTTCTTTGGAAATGTAGTAGTGAGTATATTATTCGATAAGGATTTGAATTTCACCGATATGACTGCAGTAATTACCTTGATAAGAATAGTAATTAACAGATTAAAAACCTCTCCGTTAAAAATCTGATGCAATAAAAAGGAAACTCCTGTTACACGAAATGCTCGAGCAAATCCGTATTTCTAATATTTACATTGTAACGAGTCATAAATTATTGACGTATTAACTAGTAGTTTGGAAATTTTGAATAGTTTTCTGAAAAAAAAATCAACAGATTACCTTAAGAGTAACCATTACAACAAGTTTAGCCGTACTCAACTCAGAGGAGTGCACGCGTTGAAGAAAAAAGTTTAAGTACAACCTTCACAATCACTTTCTCGTTTAAAGAAATAAACAACCAAACAGAATATTAGTTTTTACAGCATTTCCAA
>JAHZNG010003628.1:0-17623 GCA_027744375.1 Orchesellides sinensis
TATTGTGCGTTTTATTTCTTGAAATAAACTACGTCTTGTGTTAAATATGCCATAATTTTTCTTATTATATTTGTCAGGATATTGGATTGGATATAATGGAGGGTTGAGGGTCCACACAGCAGGTCCAAATGGTCGCAGTAGAAAGTTCTGCAGTCATATGAAGTCTTCTGATAGTTCAGATGTACACGTAGCAAAAATAGCCATTCTATCTCCCTTTTTGTTAACTTGCTTTCGTTAAGTTTTGGCACGTTATAGTGCTTTATACGTTTTTTTATTTTGTGAAGACAAGGTAAGGATATTTGAAAGCTTTATTGTCAAAAAAGATTTATTTGCATGCGTATAACTTTCTTCATTCATTCTTCTTTGGTTTAGTGCGTAATAGTTGAAAGGTCTATAAGCTGTCTTAACGTTAATTACTATTCTTTGTAATATTTTAGGTAGCTGTAAAAGGACAAGGTACTTACTAATCTAATCTACACACAATCAAATTCATCATGGGACATTTTGGTTGGGAATAAAAAGCTTGCTGAGCATGATGCATTGTGAATCCGTAGGGTCTTTAAGTTTATTCTGTAATTATAGTTTTGCAAGCAACTCCGCTCGCGGCATTATGGAAGGTCCAACAGATTTCATTATACTTGCTGGAAATTCACATCCTGAGCTTGCCAATCTGGTTGCAAGGTAGGAATTTTGGTCAAACTTGTTGAGGGTGAACGAAAAGGTTGTGAAGTAACTTAACTGTTAAGATTATTTTGTTAAATTTTTTTAGCCGACTTGGCATGAAACTTGGGAACTGTGATGTTTATCACAAAACTAATCGAGAGACGATGGTTGCAATTCATGACTCCGTCCGTGCTCGAGATGTTTATATTATACAAACTGGATTGGACAACAATTCCATTATGGAAATGCTTATCATGTCGTATGCCTGTAAAACGTCATGTGCAAAGAAGATAGTTGGTGTTATTCCGTATTTACCATACAGCAAACAATGTAAGTTGGTTTTTTAATTAATACTTATAAATAGATACCTTCTCCATATCATGTTCGATGGCTTCAATAGGTATGTTGACTGTTGACCTGACCTGGAAGATTTATTGTCTGTGTCTGAAAGATTTTTGTCCAATGTATTCTAAATTGTGGAAGTAACTCTATTCTATTTAAAATTTATGTAGGCAAAATGAGAAAACGAGGTTGCATCGTCACTAAACTTCTTGCTAAAATGCTGTGTAAATCAGGATTTACTCACATAATCACAATGGATCTTCATGCCAAGGAAATTCAGGGTTTCTTCGACATACCTATCGACAATCTACGAGCCTCGCCGTTTTTACTTCAGTATATTCAAGATTGTGTAAGTAATTATTTTCGTGTGAATATCCAATATCCTAATGACTTGATGTGACTACGTGGAAAGTGGTTCAATTAAAAAGTATCTTGGAGCAAATTTCGTTTTTAATTTCGCTGTAATAGATTCCTGACTACAAAAATGCGGTAATGGTTGCACGTAACCCAGGTTCAGCCAAGAAAGCTACTTCTTACGCTGAGCGACTCCGTGTTGGAATTGCCGTCATTCATGGAGAAGTTAAGGAAGGGGAGTCTGATGAAATAGACGGGAGGTACTCCCCGCCACTGGAGCGCAATGTTATGAGTAGGATAGTAGATGTTGCAGTAGGAGGTGTACCAGCAGCTTTGAAGAAAGAAAAACCTCCTTTGACAGGTCAGGAAGCTCGGTCAGCATCGTTAAGTCATGTAAACTTTTGAATCGGAGTTTATCATTTTAATGTTGTTGTTCTAGTTGTTGGCGATGTTACTGGACGAGTGGCTATCATGGTTGTACGTATCTCGTCTCTTTAATACAAAGTACTACTTGTGTGTCTAATACGAATACAAATTTACTTCTTTTTCCTTTCCAGGAAGACCTTATAGATGATGCAAGTGCATTTGTTGATGCTGCTGTGGCGTTGAAAGAAAAGGGTGCAAGCCGCATTTACGTACTCGCAACTCATGGATTACTTTCATCTGATTCTCCGTCTTTGTTGGAGGCTTCACCAATTGACGAAATTGTAGTGACAAACACTGTTCCGCATGATCATCAGAAACTTCAGTGTGTAAAGATTAAAACGGTAGATTGCTATTTTTATTTGGTATTTATAAATGCGAATCCGAATATTCTGCTAGTGTTACTTGTTTTGGTTGTTACAGGTTGATATTTCTATACTACTTAGCGAAGCTATTCGACGAACTCATCATAAAGAATCAATGAGTTATTTGTTTCAGGTACATTTATCTATTAAAATAAAAATTATGTATAACTTCTTAAACAGGTTTCATTATAATTTTAACTCTTAACTTTAGGATGTAACTCTTGAAGACTAAATTACAAATACAAATGGATGACGATGCCGGGGACGAAAAGTTTAGTGTGCTCCTCCCTTTAATACTAATTTAGTCTAGGAAGCTACGAATAAAAATTCGCCAAATCAAGTATGTATATTCTAATATCAGGAATATTTGAATGATACTTGCAAAAATAAATTCATCATATAGTTTTCTACCCTTTAAGGAGTAACCTTTCCTTACAAATCAATTTAGATTTTCAAACCTTACAAATATTAGATATTATATATTATATTTCATCTTAGCATATTATAGTTAGATTTAGATACATAATCAATCACGTAACTTACGAGACAGATGCAACTATAGGTAGGCAGTTTTCCTTTTGATCTAGGTATTCCAATTCAAATTATTACTTTACATTTTAATTGTTTCGTATCGATAATCTGTATCCAACTAGATTATTATAATTTTAGGCATGACAGACTTTGTCAGTTAATATTTCTATCAAATTATTTTCCTTTTCCGTGTTTCTGTCGGTGTCCCAACTGTCCCGTTAAATTTGTTGCGTGGAGTGTGAAAATGGATAAATTCCATTTATATCTATTGTCGCTGGTGTTGAATGTTGTGATAATTAATAATTAAAGTTCATTCTAACGCTACCAATGTCATTCCCGTTTTGATCACTGATCAAATTTAAAGTGTATTTTTCAACTGTGGTCTCAAAAACGGTAATTATCTGTTGTAAAGTATTGGTACGGTATAATTCAACAAACATGCGGGTATTATTACTATTTATTCATTAATTGCATGATTTGTTATTTGAACCTCCAACAATATCTTTTTCGACTCTCCTAGTACATTGCATGTATGTAGTATATTGCTTCAATCCTTCAATTATAACAACCTGTCAGTTTTAGTTAATTAGATGCGAACTGTTAGTTATTTTGTAGTTATATAACACACTTTAGTGTCAAATATTTGTAATTATGCAATGCAAAATCATACATAGCTTTATAATCTTACGATTTAGTAAGACAGTTTAGGTTATATACATATAGTATGGAAAATGTGAATGCTTCAATAGATCTATTGATTATTTAATTGGAATATAAGTTATTAATTTCTATTGTGATGGATTCATCAAGTGATTATGACTCTGTTTTCTTAACAGAAAATAAAAAGTTCCAAATTGATGGCAAGTAAATAAATCCTGCAAATACCAAGAAAATCTTATTCGCACATGAAGAATGTATTTTAAAATGTGAAGTTAGAGAATCGATAAAGTGTCAGGTTGCACAAAATGTTTTTTGTTATTCATTAAGTACTCAGCTTGAGTGCAGTTGAACTTTTAATGACATGATATGAACTGGAAATAGAGTAAAACTCAGAATGGATCAGGACAAACAATAACAGTTAATGCACACACTATCAACATTATCAATAAAACTTAAACACAATTATATGCCAACCTTTTGTGAAGCAATGCTAAACTTGATATCAGAGATAAATCTGCAATAACAAAATGCTATCAGTTTACCGAGGGAGTACATGGTTCAACACCAATGTATGTTAATATACTCTGATAGCCTTTCATGGCTGCTCTCATAAATCCTAAAAGTGAATTGATTTCAATGATTGAAGCATCTCATTATATTCATGAACACGACGGTATGTTCTTTTATTGCAGATATCAAAAGTTCTTATCAAAAGTCGGTCAGAGCAAGTTATTGAATAAGACGTGAAGCAAATAGTATTTTGAATATAAAATTCACTAACCACATGTTTATCATTGCATAAAATACATCAAATAACATGTTACTCATTTTGAGTTTTATAATAGTTATAATTAGTACCCTTGCTTGGTATATTTTTCAACATTTCCACAGAAAGCATAAAAACTACCCACCAGGTAAGCATTGTACAAAAATGGAAGACTAAAGATTTCAAGTGCATAATAAAAATATTTACAGTTAAATCTTTTTACTAGGTCCCATTCCATGGCCTGTCTTCGGCAATGTTTTCCAAGCCGGCAAGCACATTTACAAGTCATTTATGGAATGGTCGAAGCAGTATGGGAAAATCATGTCGGTAAAATTAGGCTTTCATAGGTAACAAGCAGTTTAGCTCCTAATAAAATGCTAATAAGCTGATTGTGTAGAAATTTAAGTATATACTGTAATTGATACTTTATGAATGTTTTGCATGTAAATTGATTTTTTCTATAGAGCATTAGTGATTCACGATCCAATAATGGCACGCGAAATGTTTAGTGAACTTTTGTTCAGTGGGAGACCACAAGCGTATTTTGTTACAGTTTTGAGTGGTGGTTGCAACGGTAAATAAATATTTTAAACCTGCATTGCACACCATTTTCTAAAAAAGGATTTATAGTTGTTTGTAGAAGCTTAAAAGAATGTAAAATACAATGAAAGACATAATGAATTTCTGTGGGTCGGTAATGATATTTCTTGGATAATATATGTCGTGCATTCTTGTTTTATATAGGCATTCTTGTATCTGAAGGAAGCGTGTGGGAAGCACAACGACGATTTACGCTTAGGTAGATTTTATTGTAGAATGAGCTGTCTGACTGATTAACGCAGAACAGTATTTTATAATACTGCCAGGTAAGTAATAAGTAAGCGCTTTCAAATCTTGAATCTTATATTTAATAGACATCTGAGAGACTTTGGTTTTGGAAAGACAACTATGCAAGACTTGATAATGGAAGATGCACAAGAGATAATTCAATGGATGAGTAGAGAAGCAGGTCATCCTTTACCAGACCTTCAGCGAAGAATGAGTTTGGCCGTTTTGAATTCCTTGTGGACAATCATAAGCGGTAAACGATACTCTCAAAATGATCCTCAACTTACAGCTCTATTGGATTCGCTACAGGAGTAAGGATAAGGATGATTGATTTTAAATGAAAAATTAAAGATATTTTTAAAGTATTACACTCGTTGCTGTTCTTTATGCATTCTCTACAATTTCTAGAGGAGGACAAGCCATTACGAGGCACCCATTCTTAATAGTAGCGCCTTGGATAAGACATATTCTGCCAAGTATATCAGGATACACAAAGTTTCAAAAAGTTGTCGATAAAATGATTGGGTTCTTTCGTGAGACAATTGAAGAGCATAAGCAAGCAATGGTTTACGACAGCGAACCAAGGTATGGATTTATTTATGGACATCATAATCATAATCATAACATAACTTTTTCAAGAATTGCATAAAGTATATATCCAAATTACAATTAAATACAAAATACTCTGTGTGAAGGGATTTTATAGATTCCTACTTACTAGAAATGAAAAGGACAAAGGATCGGTCATCTAGCTTTTACAAAGAAGCTGGAGGTACGCATATGCATTTAAAGGATTAATGTATGCTAAATGTATGTTTCAATGACAAAAAGTAATTTTCGGTTTTGTTTTAGAGAGAAATTTAAGGGCTGTGGTTGGAGACTTGTTTCAAGGTATGAAAAATCGAGTAGTTTGCAAATGTATTTAAACACCTACATTTCATTACTGGTTCCACATTACATTTTTGTATGAAATCTGCTGTCTAAAAATTAATAGTAATAAACTTCCTATTGGTATATACTGATAAGGTGGCTCAGAAACGACTGCAATCACGCTAACTTGGGCAATCCTCTTCTTAATGACAGAGCAAGCAGTGCAGAGAAAGTTACAAAAAGAAATAGATGAAGTCATTGGAAATTCTAGAAAACCTACATTATACGATAGGCTAAGGTAAACACAACTACATGTTCCCACGAACAGAAAGTTCCTTACGTTACATGCATTACCTAGTATACACATTGACTAATTTCCTTTGCCCTTTTAAAATATCTTTTGGAATTTTCCATCATATTATACAGTATGCCATATACAGAAGCTGTGATAGTTGAAACATCCCGTCTGGCATCAGTCATTCCACTTGGCGTATTCCACACCGCTCTCGCCGACACTTACTTCCATGACTATTACATTCCAAAAGGAACTTGGATATGGGCTAATCAATACGCTATCCATATGGATCCTCACGTTTGGGGCGACCCGGAAATCTTTCGTCCTGAGAGATTTCTCAGCAAAGATGGAAAGACTGTGTTGAGATCTCATGAAAGTTTTATGCCATTCTCTGTTGGAAAACGCCAATGTCCTGGAGAAACCCTTGCCCGTGATTCACTCTTTCTATTCCTTACAAGTATATTCCAAAGATTTACCGCTTTGCCAGAGCCCAACAGTCCCATTCCTGACATTCTCGACTCCGACGATGGATTCTTCAGAGCACCTAAGCCATTCCATGTTGTGATGAGGGAAAGACCTAGTTTCATGGCTGGTCAAGTGCAGATAACAGTTGGGGATTAACTTAAATGCCATTTTTATTAGCTTATATCGTAGACATTTGTACTAAGACCCATAGCAAAAAGTCGAAGAAGAATTAGAGTTAGAAGAATTAAAAAATCATAAACCTAAAGCATTCGATTCCTTATAGTGACATTAGGTCATACTTTGAGCATAAGCTTTAAGCACCCTTTATAGGATCTCCAAATTCGCCATTTAGTAAGCATATACATACATATTAGTATTTATTAGTACAGCATAAAAACACGCTATACAAATTAACTACAAAGAATCATATCCTGTTAAAAAATGGGACTTGGTATTGGTATGTATAGGAAACAGGAAACTAGAGCCTTTTATGAGGGCATCATGATAGGTATATAAATGTATAAATGACGAAATGGAACAAAGTCTGTCTGGCTGAATCTGGTCTGGATATTTGTCCAGCAGTTCGGCCATAAGGCTATGCAATATGGATATTATCATTGATGCATGTGATGGTGTAGTGAAAAGATCGATGATATTCTCTAATTTAACTTGATCTCTGTATAAAATACAAAACGTGCAAAAGAGAAGCTTCAACTTTCAACTTCTATTTCAGAGCAGTACACATGGATAAAGTATCTTAAAATCATAAACTTCATATCATACAGTAAAGAACAAACAGACGCAGCCAACAGAGAAGAGAACCCAGACTAAATGTACAAAGACTGACTTCAAGTTGAGAACCCAAAATCTCCTTAGGCATCTGTACAGAAATATTGTGGAGGAGTTGATAAAGAGTACATTACACAGTAAAATTGCCTATGGCTTCTTTTAAGTAATACCAACATACAATCTCACAGGGCCATAGAAAGTTTTTAGTTGGTTGTACGTATAGTTTTTAACATACTTATGCTTTGCTATGCTTATGCATATAACAAAAAAGTACCTTATTCACATAAGATATATTAGCAAGGGTGACTTTAGTGCATAATTTTACGAAGGACTTATGTATCTGTATCGGAGAACACATGCATGTTTTTTTGTTTAGTCAGTGAAATCTGTTTGACTCATATATACACAGTCACAGTCAGTGTGTAGTTTACAAAATAGATCAAGATAAACAAAATGCATTTAAAAGTGTATTTAACATAGGAAGGAGTTAATTTTCTTACCACAGACGAGACTACGAGACGATTTTTTTTTGTTTGATGTGTAATCAAGAATGGAATGTTTTGTTTGATTAAAGAGAGCTGCTGCGATGCAGATTTAGTTTTATACAAAGCAAGCAAGGATATATAATGATAACCTTGTTCTTTGTAAGAAGAAATACTCAAGAGAGATATCCGTCTTTAACAAAATGTGATGATGTGATCATGTATTAAACACATGTGGTTTTTGTGTACACGAGCGCTAGTGTATACGTACGTAGTTTAGAATTAAATTTGGTTTTAAAAAAAATGTAATCAAGCAAGGCTGAGCCTTTAATCAAATTTTAGTTGAGAGTTGGTTTAATCAGAGTAAATATTATACAAAATAAGATAAGGTTGAATGTTAAATAGGTGTTGATTTTTCTTAAGACATCAAGAAAGATAGTTTGTACAGCTGTCAGATAGAAATTTGATGGTTGATGGTGAGTAGGAAAAATCTGTAAATTTGTAATAGTGGCTGTTTAATTGTTGATTGTTTCATAAGTATTTCTGTGAAGGAATATTCTGGTGGTTGACAAGAAAAGTGCCATTTTATTAAAAAATTTATTGGATGTCAACAGGCGTCGTAAAAGTTAGCGTTTAAATAAAGTAAAAGTTATAAAATGGTGATAGTGCCGCTGCTTGGCTAGTGCGAAGGTTGTGAATTTCAAATCAGCTGATCATCAGCTGTTGTAAAATGTTTAGTATTCAGAAGTACAACAGAAGAACTACAGAGACATTAGTGAGTACAGCGAGTGTGCGGTGTAGGTTTTGATTGGAGTCGGGAAACAATTAACTGAATTTCTGTTTGTAAAAGTAGAAATTGAGTGAAAATCGGTGAAAATCCACTGGTAAAGTGGATAGATAATTGATTAAAACTGGCGGACCACAGTGAAGGCATGTTTCGCAGTCGAAGCTGGTTTGGAGGGAGTCTTTGGAAACCAAAGAATCCCCATTCGCTGGAGCACTTAAAGTAAGTTTTTGCAAAGATGAAAGATGAGGAGCACCACCAACCAACCACTGTAATTTAGTATGTAATGTATTTAATTTGATTGATTTACAGGTACCTGTATAATGTGTTGTCTAAAAATCAAACAGTTTGTGAAAGCAATAGAAGCCTTCTTGTGGAAACGCTGAGGTCCATTGCAGAAATTTTGATTTGGGGGGATCAGAATGACTCCAGCGTGTTCGAGTCAGTACATTATTTGGTTTTTTAGTCATTAGTTTAAATATTTAATGTGTCGTGCTTAATTTTCTTGCCATATTGTATTTTTCGTGTGTGTTTTAGTTTCTTCCTGGAGAAAAACATGCTATCATTTTTCCTCAAGATAATGAAGCAAAAATGTGGCAGCTATGTTTGCGTCCAGTTATTACAGACTCTAAATATTCTTTTTGAAAATATTAGGAATGAAACGTCCTTATGTAAGTGGCTTTTAATCAGAATTGAAAAATATGGGCAGAGAGAATACAATGTAATTTGTTAAATGTTTTCTTTTAGATTACCTTCTTTCTAACAATCATGTTAACTCAATAATCGAGCATAAATTTGATTTTTCGGACGAGGAAGTGATGGCTTATTATATATCATTTCTGAAGACTTTATCTCTGAAACTGAATAAACATACCATCCATTTTTTCTATAACGAGGTAAGAACAAATTTTTAAGTCCATAATCTTTTTCAACGATAAACTATTTGAGTTTAATATTGTTGATTGTTTAATGTATTATTTTGTTTCTTGTTATCTGAGTAAGTGAATGAGAAAAATATTTTTGCAAAAACCGAACAATGTACAGTGAAGAAGTAAGCTTTTAAAATTTGTTTGTTTAGGCATGAAGTACGATCTCGACTGGCGGACCTAGTAGCTGAGCATTTAGATCATCTGCACTACCTCAATGATATACTTCTGCTACAAATAGATGACCTGAATCAAGTTCTTACTGAACATTTGCTTCATAGACTGTTAATTCCATTGTACATCGCATCTCTGGATAAAAGTTTTATTTTTTGTGTAAGGCAAACTTTTGTGCTGCAGATAATTTGATAAGGAAAGATATCCATTATATTTACTTAGTTGTTTTTAACTTATGTATGGTTTTTATTTTTACTTTAAAGGAACAGAAAAAGCCTCCTAAAGTCAGCAGTATTCTCGCCTTGTTTTTATTATCGCAAGTGTTCCTAATTATTTATCATTCTCCTTTGGTTCGAATGTTGGCCAGTATCATCGTTCAAGAAAACGAAGCGGTTTTTACCCTAAAAAGGAGTAGTAGTGGAACCAGCACAAATACTCTTGAAGCTTGCTCAGATAATCAGGTTAATTTTTCGGTAGAGCAACCTGACATAACGCCATCAAAAACTTCTCTGTCTCCTTCTACCCTTTTATTACACCCATCAACATCAGAGTCAAATGATACGCTGAGTGTCAGTGATTCAAAAGTCTTATCTCAACGACCATTCCTTTGTGCCATATTTGACTCGTTGGACTGTTCAGAAAATGATTATGCTGCGCTATTTTCTCTGTGTCTTTTGGAAGCATTGAAGCAAAACAGAGGTAATCTAAAGAATGTAGAAGATTATTTGTAGCTTAATAATTTGTCAAATCTCGTGAGTGGGAGTACGTAACATGACTTGTGAATATTATTTGATTGAATTAATTCGTATTAACGGGATCCATCCACTTATGGCTGGTCTTCCTGTGTAGACGGTAGGCTTTGAAACTAATTTCTATTTCCGTTCTCAAAAATTGCATTTTGTTATAAAGTGCATTTTGCTTAAGTGGAAATGATTTTGCGTTTTCTGGAGTTTCGAGTCTTATGTTTAAATATTTTGCCGTAGCACAGTAGCTGTAGTGTAAAGCTTGGAAATCAACAAATTTTTGCATGGTAGCAGTTTTTAAATTTGTTTTGTATGGTGTTTGCAGGAATCAATACGGAACTCTTAAACACTCTGTTTCACGACACAACCCAGGTACTAGAAGATGGACAATTTTTAAAGGTGTACAACGAGTCTCTGGTTGAAAAACTTATCGCCATCGTCAGTCAGACTGTAAAGCCAGGTTCGTACTGCATCATGTATAGTTTTAAAAAGTTGTTTAAGTTTGTAAATTAATATTTGATTATTGATAAATAATACGTTTTGTATCTCAGATAGCAGAGTAAGAATAATCACACTCACCTTAGCCGTCAATTTACTTCAGAAAATCGTTATGTTGGACAATGGCGAAGGAGACAGCATCCTGAAGGATCAGCATTTAGCTTTGATTGAAGGTGCTAGGGAAGAAAATATTCTGCTGTTGCAAAACTATTACAAGGCCGATGAAATGTTTTTGGAGCTCTTCGAAGATGAATACTTAGATATGGCTGCTGCTAAACAAATAAGTGTTGAACATTTATTAATGGACTCTAATCTCTTGTTGCCTCCCGCTGGTTCTCCACTCTCGGGAATAGCCTTTGATAAGCGTCTACCCTGTGGAGAAGTAAGCCTAAAACATTGTAATGATTGTGATGGAAATTATAACCACTTGTTAATTACATGGTTTAGACTTCTCAATTTTTTCAGGCTGAACGAAGTCGGCGTTCGATGAGGGTCTATTTTATTTTAAGAAAGTTGTCCTTGAAGTTAAGGAAAGAGTCGGAAAAGTATTTGCCATTGACAAACACGCAAACTTGTGTCCATATTGACGATAATTTGGATTTGAGTGAGGGATCGATTTGTTTCTATAACGGATATGAAAGGAGTAAAGTCTGATTATATCCTAATCTATTTTTTTTTGCAAATTTATAGCAAACAGTGATCTTCTAGCCTGCACTTTAATTACCAGGGATAGTGTAAAGACAAGACGGTTCTTGGTTATTGACATATTTCAGTTTATTCTAGTGGAGCCTAGTCAGAAAAGAATGGGGTGGGGTGTAGTTAAGTTTGTTGGATTTCTTCAGGTATTACTTACGTATTACACCTAAACAAGCTAATAAGTTTGAACCTGGGCATCAAATGTTTTGTCACAATATCTGATGATCTCATGTATTTGTATGTATGTTATTGATTTTGTTAGGATATTGAAGTAATGGGAGATCAACACGATTCGAGATGCTTACATATCACAGTCAAGAGTTCACCCACTCAACAAAGAACAAGAACTCCAATTTTGGCAGCTAAATTTATGTTTGATGATCATATAAGATGTATGGCAGCTAAGCAAAGGTTCGTCAAATTTAATTTTGCAGATGTATTCATGTATTAGTACTCATGTATAAATCAAGTTTTATTGAGAACATGTTTTTGTTGTATGTCTACCAGACTTGTAAAAGGTCGGCAGAAAGCAAGGGAACGAAAACTTCATTTGATAGGAAAATTATTGGACCAGATAAGATCGTCACCTTCCCCACCAACCGTTAGAAGAATACAGAGTGAGTAAATGGAATCGAAGTAGCAGATTCTATTTATCGCGTTGCTTATTATAACTGATGTATTTTTGGGAATATAAAGGACGTAGCGGCGCAAGCAGAGGTGATCGTCCACTTTTCGTCCCGATCAGTAAAGCACTGCCTGGGTTAGCTATGGTCGTTAATGACGGTGTAAGAAACGAAAGTGCGTGACTATAAATATTTTTCTTACTTTTTCATTAGGCTTCAGTGATGTGAACAGTATGTATGCTCATGCACTCGCATGTGGATATCTATATTTTGTATGTGCAGAGGGACGACGGAAATCGAGGGAAGCGTCACCATCTGTGTCAAATCGTCTAAGAGAGGAAGAGATTCCGATGGGAAGCATGAGGGGCAACAGCTCCAGAAAATCCTCAACAGCGTCTACGTCACAACAAACTAATGATTTAAATAATGGTCCATCAAGCAATAGTTTTTCTTCCAATAATACATCCCAACCTTCCAAAATGACCCTGAATATAAACTCAGAGGAAGTAAATCCATCGACATCATCCTCAATCACCACTATCAGCAGTAATGGTAAAGGGACATGCAACAAAGAAGATGTTACCACACCACATGACGAAACCTCTTTTATCTCAGATGTTAAACACGATGAGGGTGGTGACATTAACACAGTCGAAGAAACAAGCACCCCAATGATAACTGATCTTCAGGAGCAACAAGCATTACATAGCAATGGTCCAAGTCCAAGCAACTCCGTCTTCGTGCCAAAAGTTAAGAAAAAGGGTGTGATTGAAACTGTTTAATTTAATAACTGTCAGTTATGATTGTAGAGTCCTCCTGCCCGTAAGATATAGTTAGAAGTTAAAAGTATTCCGTAAGTAATAACAAAAAGCAAAAGAACTTGAGGCAAACTATCGTGTAGCAATCCAATTTGTAAGAAACTCTTGCATCAAACTATTCCCTGCTATTGTTTAGATGCAGACTCTCTCGGTTTCAGCAATATCATAAATTAAATGTATAGAATAACAGTAACAGTAGTTTTATCCTAAACATAATATTGCTCGTTGTTAAGCTTTCTTACTTAAAAGGTCCTCTAACTGATATATTATGGACTCAGGAGGCGTTTGCTAATCTAGTTTATGGATACTTTGAATGTGATACTTTTAAACCAACCGTATTGCAAGCCTTTGTGTCTTGTGTTGTATTGTTCAGTTTTTCCAACCTTTACGTAATAAAAAAGCAGGGCTTTTAGAAACGTTTAGTTTAGATGCAGTTATCACTTTTAGACCTGAAATATCGTCTATTATATTAGTCAGCTAGTAAAGCATGGTTTATGTTGTCATTGTCATTAATTATAATCTCAACTTCATCAAATCCTCACGATTGAAATTTTCTGAAATATTAGAAGCGAATAATTGACTAAATGATAAGCATATACATATACAGTACTTTAAACGTGATATCTCATAACATGGATAAGATGAATTGATGAATAATAAAACGAGAAAACAAACGCAATTCCAGAAATGAAAACAAGTATTTTATAGCTAAAAATCATATTTTTTATTCAGATTGTATTTCGCATGTGTAAAACCTATATTACTTATTAGTCATAATAATGTTTACGGCTACCCTATCATATATATTCCCTACTGGTAACAAATCCAGGAAGTCCTTTAACATTCGTTGTTAGCATTGGGTTGCTTAACTGTTTGCTTCTTATCTGTCTCAGATTTATTTGAATGTGAACGGCCACGAGGGGTTGGAGGGATCGGCAGTCCAGTTGCTGCTGCAGTTGACCTCATATACACGGAGAATGCCTCGTGTAACAAGGCAGCACGTCGCATATCTTCGGATCTGTAATTTTTATGAAGTGATAATATAACGCATTAAGTTTACCTCTTCTTCGCCAAACTACATACTCCTGTGAAATTTAATCATTGGATTATACTTTATTCTAGACAGTTCATCTTCTCTGCGCTGAATCTGTAGTTTCCAAAAATCTATGTCCGCTTGCTTTTCTTGGGTTAGCTTGGACACTTTCACGGTAAGAGTTGAAACCTGAATTTACATAAAAAATGTTTTGAATTTCAAGTCTGATATAATTTGAAGTAACTGGTTTGTTACATTATCATATACGGTCCATTAGCATTCCGTAGCGAATGTGCATACCTGCTGTTGTAGGTCATGAAGTTGAGAACGTAATAAACGATTAGCTTCCTCCTCTTTCCCTAACCGCTCTGTAGTTTCCTTGAGTTCATTTTTGGTCCTGGTCATAGCGTTTTGACTGGAAGCATGGATTTCACTTAAATCCTAAAGGGAGAAACACATAGATGAATGCCAAAATTGTATTTCTAGTTCAACTTTAGGAAATGATTCTGATATAGATTACGTCATTCGCTTGAGAAAGTTGTTGTTTGACATGCTCGTGTTGTCGGTTCAGCTTAGCGTTCTCAATGTCCAGTTTGTGAGCTTGACTCTCCAATTTGTTCACTTCTGCTTCAAGTCTCTCATTGTCTTGTCGTAAACTGACAATCTGATCCGTATAAGTTTTAACGGCCGCATTATGTTCCTCTGCTAAACTAACTCGAAGTTTTGTTAAAGCTTCTTCAGTTTCTGATTTTGACGTGACTAAAAGAATCTTCAATCTTCGGACCTCTTCCTCAGCGTCAGCTTTCTTATTCTCAAGAATTCTAAGGTGGTCCATGAGGGAAGTGTTCATTTCATTCATTTGTTTCTCGAGTCGTTGGATTTCTTTTCGTTCTGCGGATTCCACTTCTGTTTGAAATCCAGACCAGGACTCTTTGGCTTGTCGGAGCCGTTCTAAAATAGCCATTTTATTCATAAAATAAAATCTATAAAAATGTTCATGTGTTTAATTGTTTACCATCAAATTGTTGTTGAAGCTGCTCGGAAGTGTTATTTAGAGTTTGAATGGTATCTTTCAACTGCGCAACTTCATTCGTTTTTAGTTGGAGCTCTGCTTCTGTGGTTTTCAGCTTGGTTATTAGACTATTTTTCTCATGAGACAGGGAGTCTGAAAGTGACTGGAGCTCTTGTACTTTCTTTTCAAAGTTTACTTCAAGATTGCCAGTTTGGGATTTAAACGAGTTCTCAAGCTCTGCCAAGCGGTCATCTTTTTGTGATATTATCTTTTTAAGTTTCGCTTCTTCTTCGAATACACCTACCAATTGTTTCTTGAGGCTGTTAATCTGCAAATATAAGTAATGCGTTTGTGTTGAGACATATCAATGTAACTTTAAAAATGAAATCCTTTACATTTATTACCTCATCCATAAAACCAGCATTCTTTGCCATTTCCTCTTGACGCTCTTGAGATAAACGATTGATCTGGTTTTGATTTTCTCTAAAAAACCCAAGAAAACATATTGAAACATTCAGTTTAATATTTCATGCAACATTCAGACAGAATGATTCTGAATTCGGATTTCTCCGTATTTTAAATAGAGAACCTACTCAATAATCCGTCGGTACTCCTTTTCCTCCGCATCAAAAACTGACATAATGTTTTTTATCTCGTTTTGATACTCTTCTTCCGTCTTTTGAAGCTGCCTTGTTAAGATACTGGTACGGGTGGAGTAATCTTTAACAATCTCTTCTTGCTGACTTCGTTGTTTGAGAATTTGCTCTGTTTTCATCAAGATTTGGAAAAATCAAAACATAACTGTATAGATCAATCAAGCAAAGCTTATGTTTTAAAAACTTAAAACAAAATTGCATCTATAATTAATTACCTATATGCGTGACTATTTCTTCTGGTACAAAATTTCCTCCTAACTGAACCTGTGATAGCGTCTTGTTATTATTTAGCAAATCATAGAATCCTCGAGCTCCTTTCACTCCAATTGAATTCCACCTTAAGTCGATGTCTTTCATGGCCTTGTTGTGTTTAAGGGATCCAGCTATGTCAATAGCACATTCATCAGATACTTGATTGTTCCTTAAATCCAAATGCGTCAGTCCTGAATTGATTGAAAGACCATCGCAGAAAGCCTGGAATGCATCTTTGTTGCTGCCAATTTGATTCCATTCTAGAACTAAGCTTCATTTTTGCAAAGTAAATTTTTTTATACTTAACAAAAAGGAAATATTCAGGCCTTAAAATATTCAGACAGTAATGTATTAAAATATGTACCTTTTCAGATTACTGTTAACTTTTAACATAGTTCCTAATGGCTCAAGCATGTTTGCAAACTGAATGTTATTCCCCCTCAGTTCTAAAACTTCCAAATGAGTATTTTTTGAAACGCCATCTAATAAAGCCTTGCATAAAATGTTATTTTCATAAAACTTTAGTTATCCTTCCATGTTATACTATTTTTTGATTGTAAGATTATTTTCTTGATTGAGGCATATAGAGTCTTTGCTCAGTACCTGAAACCCCTGTGGAAGCAAGAGACAATCGCTTAGGTTCAAATGGTGAATATTCGCATTTGAACCCAAGATTTTTCCAAGAGCAATGCAGTCAACTCCACGCAAGCCCCGCCCTTTCAGATCCACAGTTACTCCACCGATGTCACCCTGACCTGATCCTTGGCAAAGTGTGGCTTGTTCCAAAGGGGTAGAAATGAATTCAAGGGGCTCGCTTGAATAAAGTTTGCAGTACCTGTGATACTCTTTTTTTAAATCCATGTTTACAGCACTTGCGGACCGGGGCTTAACTAAATGAATGTCTGGCAATGACTCGCTACTGTCTTCTCCGTTGGAATAGCAGTAAGCAGATAGTGGTTTAAGTTTAACTGAACTCTTCACTTTGTCAGTTAACTTGTTTGACTTTCGCTTGCTAGACATTTCCCCACTTATAATTGTGATTGGAAACGGTATGAGGTAAAAGTGAAAGCAAAAGTGCCTTTTGTATGCCAACTTGCCGACATACCTTTCATTCTTCAAACTTTTTTTATGAAGTCATCAAATCAGAACTTGTGTAATAAAAACATTCTGAAAAGAATTCTACCATGCGCATGCCGTAAGCACAACAGTTACCTAGGTTGTATGTTTTTGAATAACATAGGAAAGGAAGATAAGCAGACCAGTTACTGGCGATTCGATGCATCCTAGACCTGTCACCTGTGAAAGTGAGCCATGTATGGAGAAAGTCTATCTCATGAATAGAAACCCATAGCTACTTTCTCACAACACATTACACATAAACCATACCACATGCTTCGCATTATATGATCGATCCCGTTATGAAGCATACATACATACACATTCCCCTTTCTATACTTTGCTGTTTTGGTGAAGTCCCATAATGTTACGTAAGATTGAGATGTGTTTGGCTCACCGTCCTGTTTTAATTACTGGCCAGATTTTTCAAATTTTGATCTTAGTGGAAAGCTTTTACAT
>JAHZNG010003629.1:0-18364 GCA_027744375.1 Orchesellides sinensis
TAGATTTTGTTTTATAGCTATTCCTGCATTATTTACGAGATAGTCAACAGGTTCCAATTCTGCAAGAGCCGTTTCGGTTTCCGACCAATCAGAAAGATCACATAAAATTGTTTTGATTTCTGGACACTCATTTTCTAGATTCTTAAGGTCGACATGGTTCTCTGCAAGCCCATAAACAATGGCTCCTTCTTTTGCTAGTGTTAGGGCCACGTTCTTCCCGATGCCTGTTAAATGAAATTAATTTAAAAAATAATACCTAAAAGCTTGAACGTAAAGTGTATCAGGTCAGTTTAACTAACCTTTGGTAGCACCAGTTACTAAGACCTTTTTACCCTCGAATGAATACTGCATTGTAGCAGTTTCCTTTCCGGTGTGGTTTTCGAATTAAAATTTATTTGTAATCTACAATTGATTGATAATTAATTTTAACAACTCACGAGTCCCCGTCTAACAACCTGTTAGGTTTGATCTGTTAACTCAAACTCTCATATAATGTGCTCAACACAAGGTCAGCAATTCAGCATTCAATGTCAAATGTACCCATGCCTCATCAAAAACAAATCTCAGTTTAAATACATATATTATCTGTATTATGCATGCATAAATGTGTACGTGCATGTAAAACAATGTACACTAAAATTTTTCTTTAAGAAACCGGACTGGACAAGAAGCAATAATATTAATGTATGGGTTATGTGTTTCTCTCTAATTAACATAATACTAATCCAGAATATAACCATCTTCTTTGATGCTCTGTTCTTATTTTCGTACTACAGATACTTCGTGAAGATACCATGTACTTTCGTGGAAAATGAATTTTTTGTTATTTTTACTATGCAGTACTCATTAGCAATTTAAATTAAAGTAGACTTGCTAACGCAGGGTTATCAAATGAAGTCATAAATCAACAGTTCCGTACATATTCATTTATAAAAACAAGGAAGCAAATGTGATGAGGTCAACAGTTGTAAAATTGCATTGGTGATATTGTTAATAACATGTACAATCAGAGTTAAAACACTCGAATTTTATTCATACTTTTTGGATTGAATAGATTTAGAATTTAGAGGTACATACTAATATATGATTGGTTTTGGGTTTCAAATCTAGCCTACATTAACATATAAAGCATTCAATTTATCCATAAAGGACGAAACAAAGCAAATAAATTAAAATTTTTGAAATAATAAGAATTGTTTAAAAACATCATTTAACCAAATCACCAGAGTCAACTGGCAAATATGCACCAGTAGTCATTTCAGAGAGATCACTGAGCAAGAACAGTATGGCATTTGTGCAATGCTCAGGTTTTGGAAATTGTTGAAGAGGTAAAGTTTTTCTGTAGTCTTCAGCAACTTTATTCCATAGCTCAACACCCATGTCCTAATAGACCAAACAATTAGGGAAAATGGGTACCATATATGTAATTAACAAACTTGCAACCACATTTAAAATTTGTTAATCCACGAGGGATTTCACTTACCGTAAGAACCACCGTTGGATTTATACTGTTGACACGTATGTTATGTGGAGCCAGTTGTATAGCCATACTTTTAGTAAGCATTTCCACTGAAGCCTTAGTGCAATTGTAAACCATCAGCCCTGGACCTTGCTTAAGACCGCCCTATGAATGAGTGTATTAATATTCGTCAGCAATGGCAGTTTGGTTTATAAATAAAAATACATAAACAATTAATGCTCTCTTACAACAGATGAAACGTTCACAACTGCACCTTTCTTTCCAGCAGCGATCATCTTGTTAGTAACTATTTTGGTGACGTTGATAAAAGACTTGACATTGACATTGAACATCCTGTAAATTTAATGAGGGACCGGTAATACTAATTAAAACGTAGAGAACTATATTGTTATCTTACTTGTCAAACACTTCCTCAGTACTTTCAGAAAGGCTTTGTTTTATTGCTATTCCTGCATTATTTACAAGAAAGTCAAGAGGTTCCAATCCTGCCAGGGCTTTTTCTGTTCCTGACCAATCAGCAAGATCGCAAGTGATTGTTTGAATGGTTGGACATTCATTTTGAAGAGTCTTGAGATTATCAGCATTTCCGGCGAGTGCATAAACAACTGCCCCCTCTTTAACCAGGGCTAATGCTAAGTCCTTGCCGATGCCTTTAAAAACGTATTAATAATTATAACTCCAGATTTACCTCTATGATAAGCTAAATATAAAATGCCATGTAAAAAATGAGAAATTTTGAGTTGACATACCTCTGCTTGCACCAGTAACCAAAACCCTCTTGCCCTTGAATGAGTATTGCATTTTAATAAATGGATTTTCCTTCAAATGCAGAATTTAAAGTTTTAAATTTCAAAACTTAAGTATGTCTTGATGTTTTAATCAAATACTCTTCTGACTGCAATATGAATATGCATTCATTTGATGATCCAACTCTCGTAACATTTATTTAGCATGGTATCATTGGTATCTGTAATCAATGTCAAATACCTGTCTACACCTTTGCTTGAAACCAAATACATAATATGGACATTGACTAGGTGTAAATTAATGCATGCATGTATATGCAGTGGACTTTCGCATAAGTTGGATCATTGTCCTTACGGCTTCTGTTTTTTATTTAAATTCTAACTCCCCGTCTTGAGATCTGGATACATGATAGACACGGATTTTCTTATTGTCTATTGAATATCTTAATACATACATATAATATGATATTTTCTAGACTAGTTTCAGATGCTCATTCTTGTTCTCATGTGATAGAGTATGATGTACCGTCGCCTTCGGCTACTTTTTACGTCCCCATAAGTCCTTTGATGATCTAAAATACTCGCAAGCAATACGCAAATAAACTAGTATTGTAAAGTAGGTATGAATATACCAACTACATAAATGAAATATTTCATAAAACATCAAAAGAGTGTAAATACGATGAAGCTTCCGAGTTATAAAATTACACTAATGCGATTGCGATTATTACATATTTGGTAACATGCCTATTATCTTGTAAATGTAAACATATATGGCAAATAGTTGGGTTCAATAACTCTGAAACTCTCAATTTTTTTGAAGTTTGGTGACTGATTATGACAGTCTGTAATTGTATACAAATACTGAGTTCAAAGTTTAAGCAGCTCTTACATTAGACTAAATTAGAGCTTTTTACTTCCCTAAATGGATAAAACGATATAAAGTAACGGCTGACTTATTAGTAATCATAATCATAAATCATTACATTCAAGTTTACTTTGCAGTATACATAACATATGTTATGTCAACTGTCAACAAATCCTGAGTACATTATTGATTCCATGTTTGGTTGATTGATGAAAACAAATATGAAACTACAAATCGGAGTCTTCATTTCCTCCTTGGACGATGTTTTCATCTTTAATATTTGAAGCGGAAGGGATTTGACAAGGAGAGTGCCATAAGTAGTGTTATAATATTTTATGTTGCGTTCATACATTTTGCATCCCATCCTGATTTCTTATCGTTTTTGCAACAAAGAGACAGTAGATTTTGGAGACTTTGCTTTATACAAAAGTCCCAAAAACCCAAGCCTATAGGCTAAGCTAAACTTGGTTTTCACAGAATTTAAATAACAAAAATTGGGGTTCATGTCAGTTTCTTTAATATCCAACTAGATTTTTTCATTTTACAACCACAAATCCCTGTTCAACCCTTTATTCAAGTAAAAGCTCTACATGCATTCATGTACATATTTTCTGCTTCGTCTGAACAAATAAAATGTTTAGCTTGTTTTTTGTGGTTTTGACTCAAAGTAGCAGAAAACGTGCAAAATGTAGAACTTTTGACAGAATTTGACAGATGAAAAAACATGCAAAGTTCTGAATGAGTCGTTTCGACTTTGATATCTCAAGCTTTCCATTCGCCTTTGTACTTTATGCTTTGTAAAGTTATGTATTGTGCATAATATGAATAACATAAAACGGGACGGGTAAAAAATCTTAAAACATAAAAGGTTTAATCTCTGTTGTATCGTAACGCATAAACAATTTAAAGGACATAGTTATAAAGTAAAAAATAGAAAAGGTCGAAAAAACTGTCAATTGGACAAGACCTTTTTTTATTGAATGAAATGGTATAATGAACTCCGGAGCCTGGAGCAGTAAAAACCAATTACAACTACACGATTGTGAAAGACAAAAAAGGATGTTATCACATTTGTTTGGACAAAAGAAAGCAACTTTCCAATTGCCCCTTTGACTCAAAAATAATTATTACAGAAATGGACTCTTGGCAAGAATCAATTTCCAAGGATTTCCTTCACAAATGCGTCGTAGAAGTTTCGGCTCAGTAATATTGAAGCATGCATAGTTGATAGTGCACATGGCAGTAATGCCAACCAAGCATATCAGATATACCTAGATGGTTTTAACCGATAAAAAACATACAAAAGAAAGGTACATGGATACCTACACAAGAACTCACAAACGACTTCTAACACGCCAATCCAAGTAAGAAACAGAATAAAAAGGGTGATTGAGTGAAAGTTGAGACCAAACTAGCTGGAAACGACGTAAAGTACAATGAGAGAATACAATGTGCGAACAAGAACTTTGAACACCTTACATATTTTGCGACGTTTTCTCCTAACCGTACCAATTTACCGAGGAACATATATCCACTAGCCAGGCTATCGCCTTCGCCTGGTGAAATTCTTGTACCTATGTCTCTTACAAATAACAATGTATACATGTCATGTAGTTTTTTACGATTTGGGGATTTTTATTGATGAATCTATGTCATGACACGACTCCATGAACTACGAGAGCCACGAGACCAAACAATATGCTGTACACGTTCCATCATGTAACGTAACACATCTGCTGCAACATCTTATATGTTTGTTTTACTTCATGATTTCAGATATGTTAAACTCTATTATTTCAACATCGGTGATGGTTAGGGAAGCTTATAAAGATACAAGACACCACACACCTCCTGCTGGGGTTTAAGGAAATCCTTGCTCAGGAGGCAATGGGTTTAATCAAATTTCCATGGAAAATACATTTCCCCGCTGACACTAACAAATAAAGACTTTCTTCTGGGAAAATTTTGATGAAGCCAACATGTATGAAATTACTCCTCGTAATATGGCATGTGAAAGACGCATCATGTATGTAAATGAATGCTCCTTGTTGTTATATTGTTGTTTATAAACTAAAACTCTGCAAAATACGATGTAGGAGACCTACGTAAAAGCTTGGTATTGAGAATCTTCCAATGTTAAGAAGAAAAGACCTTTGCTGATCAAATTTTATGCGCTATTAATACATGGGAAATGGCAAATAATTCTGGTGGGCAACCTTCATGGAAGTCACCGTTTTTGGTAATTAGGAAATAAGGCGTCAGTAAGAGACGTAATCATACTCATAAGACAAATCAGTCTACGTGTAGAAGTTCGACAGAACATTTGTTAAATTGCGACACGTTGGTTTTTTGGAATTGTTTGCAAATTTCAGAATCCACAAACACTGGAGACTAAAACGTTTACGTGGAGGCTTAGGCCGCATCTAACCAATACGGCCTTGCCTACCACAAGCACCACAAAAAGTAATAAAAGCACAATTATCTCCGCGGGTACTAGCCGTAATTCCAATAATGTCTTAAACAACTCTTCATCGGTACTGTCAAAAATGCCCAATGTAAACAGTAGCCATGAAGAAGAGCAGTTTATCAGATTCCAAGAGTTTGAGATTGAAGCTGGGCAAAGTCTAGGGCTGCATGCAATTTGGTCCCTCTTCCTTGTCTCGTGTGGCTCAACAAAGAAAAGTAATACCAATATTACCAACGCCTCCTCTGCAGACTCCGACTTTATAGGATTATTTCTACGGAGAGTTCTCAAGACTGCAAAGGAAAGCCAGCCTGTGTATTTTCTTCCTGATGTGAATGATGAAGAGGTATTCGTAAGGTACAAAATTGAGATTATGGACCATGACGGAGATGTCCTCTACACAAAGGAGTGCGAGACAACGGCTAGAGACAAGTTGGAAGTGGGTTACTGGGACTGGAAAAAAATAGTGCCTGTAGCTAGCTTCCAATGTTGTGGCAAATCAAAATTAAAGGAAGCAAGTGGGGCAGATGAATTGCTTCTTATGAGGATTTCGTTCACCATGATAAATCGACGGAAGGAGATTGACAAAAGTAGAGCATCTTCTGCAGTAACTCCTCCTTCAGAAGAAGAAGTTGGTGTTCGAGACGCTGCAAACGCTTTTTTGAACTTTGTAACAGATTCGAGATCCTTGCAGCCTGATGTAGTCATTGAAATTACAAATCGCAGAAAATTTTTGGTCCACAAAAAAATTCTTATTGGTAATTGTTCACAAAGAAGAAATCGATATGAGTAGAAGCAATTATGTATAATGTATATTGCAAAGTCATTTTTAACTTTTAGAACGAAGCCCAGTGTTTCTCAAAATGCTTAGCGCTGATATGAATGAGAAATCCAAAGGCGTTGTGAAGCTGGATGATGTTAGTGCAAACACTATGGAACTTGTTCTTAAGCATATTTACACTGGGCAGTTGGAGGAGGAATGGACAACAAATCCGGTGACGGTTACGGAGCTCATCTATGCAAGTGAAAAGTATTGGCTACCAGCCCTGAAGGAATTTTGTAATAAACATTTGGTGAAAGCTGCGACTAAGAATAACTGTTACAAGCTAATGGAAGTTGCACAACTACATAATTTGGAACAGGCAACTGATGATCTCATGGCTTTTGCGTCTGTAGGGATTTCCAGCGCTAACAACAGCAGGAAAGGAAGCGAAGAGTCTATTGATGTCAAACGTTAAAAAACATGCTTAATTAATCTAAATCGGACTAGGTTTGGTGTATTTTTGTACAGCTCTGAAGCACATAATACGTATTGAATACATACGAGCATATAAAAATATTCATAATTTATAATGATTATGAGAATATATATATATATATCTATTGAATGAAGCCTAATATTAATATAAATAATACTAAAAGTACAATAGTAAACGTTATTTCAAAAGCCATTGCATCTGTATATGAAACTTTAATACTGAGTTTCAATGGAAAATTATTTCTTCTGACTATGAGACATGTAGACACGACAAGGTTGCTGGTACATTGTTTAAAAGGTTAGGAGTAAAAGGGTATAGATTTCTTTGTGAAACTTGCATTTACTAATGGGTTGTATACGTAATGTACCATGAACCTCGGTCATTTTTTCAGATTT
This sequence comes from Orchesellides sinensis, assembly GCA_027744375.1. Taxonomy (NCBI): domain Eukaryota; kingdom Metazoa; phylum Arthropoda; class Collembola; order Entomobryomorpha; family Orchesellidae; genus Orchesellides; species Orchesellides sinensis. The sequence goes on from JAHZNG010003629.1 coordinate 7,213, forward strand.
CCAGCAATGGCAGTAGCCATGGACTTCGAGGAAATTGATAAAATTAGAATGATTGTAGAGTGTAATAAAAAAGAAAGACAAGTTTGCCATGTTTCCTGTAAGATATCATCAAAGCCATCTTTTTGTAACTTTCTCAGAGTAAAGCAAACCTCAGGTATTTCCACTTTTCACCCGTTTTGTTCTCGAGTTGCCTGTGCATTATAGCTTTAGTGAATTATAATGGAAAAATTAACACCCCAGTCGGCTGATGTTACAGAAGCAAGCAAAGACGATGAGAAAGTCTTAAGCTTCTTTCAGATTCGCAATAAATTTGAACAAATTTCAAAGTTGAGCTCAAAAGGCTTTTCTAATCAAACACCTACCAAACCAAATGCTACAAATGAGGCTAAACCAGCAATTGTATCTACAGATTTTCAAAAGCTGTACACAAATTTCAAATCCGAATTCACCAAGCGTCAATTTGCTGCAATGGAAAACTGCTTTAACATGTAAGATTAAAATGTATTTATGAGGGTTTATTGAAATACAGGGCTATATGCAACATTCCTAATTTATCAAAATTGACAGTCTATTTCTTATTTGGTAGGGCTGACAAAAACGAAGATGGGTTTATTGAGCCGAAGGAGATGAAACAATTGATGGAAGACTACAAGCAGTCCATCAATCTTTGTGACGCTGAAGTGATTGTTAGCATTGGTGATCACGACGAAGACGGAAAGCTTTCACCAAAGGAATTCATAGAACTCTGCAAGCCAACAGCGGAATTGCTCCGTGAGCAACAGCACATGGAGGGTAATGGACCTGTTTCTGACAAGGAATTTCTTGAAATAATTGTTCAGAAATTACGCAGCTTTGTAGCTCCCACTAAGAATGCTAAAGTCAGAACAACCCGACAATATTTTGAGAAAATGGTAAGTTTAAGTTGTTTCTAGTTTACTCTTGAAGTGGAATACGATTTTATGGCGTGTTCTTGACATGTTCTATTTTCAATCACACCTATAATTGCAGATTTCCAGTTCAGATGCAAGTGATTCAAGTTTAGCACGTAAGACAACATCAACAAAGGTGAAATCAAACTGAAATGCTTGCTGCTGCTTAAGTTCCAGATCGTTTCATATTATGAGTATATCTCAAAAATATTCCTGTAATCGATTAATAGCCACATCAACTGATTGATATAAAAAACTGTAAAGATCTAATTTTAATTCTTAATAGGCATGTAAACAATTTAATAAACTTTATTACAGTTTCGTAAAAACGCTAGAAAAGTTGAAACTTCACATTCACAGTTACAGATCATTGGTAATAAAAATTTTCAAATAAATATCACGTTAATATAGTATAGATAGATAATGTAATGTCACGCAAAATTTACATCGTTTTACAAGTTAAATATTATCAAATGCCGTATTAAACCTTTAACTGCACTACACTTTATCTTCACTGGTTATAAAATTATGAGGATATTATATTAGCTTGAGCGTAACTAACATACATACAAACCATCATACAATATTCAACTAAACCTTAGGAATAATTTAGTAAAATACTACATCCTTATTTTACACCGGTCGTAATTACAATGCGAAAATACAGATTTCTAGTGGTTCTGGTTGGAATCTGCATTACCAACATCCGTCCTAACATAAATTATTGTACTTCAAAATTTCAATATCCTTAACAGGTTGAAAGGTAACCATTTTTGGCATTTAAACAGAAAGATTCTGGTGACGAATCGTATTCTTCATTTGATAATTGGAGTTACGATGGCTTAAATAATACTCTTTCTGTTTACTACCTTTCCGGATTTTCATCAACATCCACTGAGACGTTTTCATTTCTAGCGTCATTTACTGCTTCCTGAATTTGAAATTCCTGAAGATTACTGATTCCACTGACCTCCATCATTTTTCTAAACAATGAGTCCTCTTTCTTCATCAACTGCTGAGGCGAATCATACTCCATTACCTAATATTAAACCAAAAAAGTTTTGTGAGATCAGATTTATTATTGGCAATTTCCGCGTAACCAACTTTTAATGCTTGTCCATACCTTTCCGGAATCCATTACCATGATTCGGTCATAATTAGCCACGGTGTTTAATCTGTGTGCAATCGTTATTACAGTACATTCCGTGAAGGCCTCTCTAACGATTTTCTGAATGTTGAAGTCCGTTTCTACATCTAACGACGCGGTAGCTTCATCTAGCAATAGTATCTAAACAAAAATCCAAGTTATACCATTAAATAATTATTCCTTATAGAAGTTCCTACGCTAATTTTTTTTATGCAAATACCTTGTTTTTCCGGAGCATGGCTCGTGATAAACAAATTAGCTGTTTTTCGCCAACCGAAAAGTTCTCACCGTTAGCTGTAACAGGTGCAGAAAGTCGTTTTTCCTCCTTTTCGACCTGTTGCAAATACATAGCTGTCACATAAGTTTACTTAATTTAGGACATTTTTAATCATTAGAAAAGTAATTTTAGACATACACAAGATTTCAGTTGCGTTCGGTTTAGCACATCCCATAATTCGGAGTCTAAATATTCATCAAATGGATCTAGATTGTATCTACATTTTAATTCAGAACATTAGAGTTATACACAAAATAAAAGAGATGCAACATGCATATTTGTGAAAGATTAACAGATAGATGTACCTAATTGTTCCTTGAAATAGGACAGGGTCTTGTGGAATAACCGCAATTTTACTTCGCAGATCTTTTAAACCGATCTGAGAAACATCTACCCCATCAATGAAGACTTTTCCACTCTCGATATCATAAAGCCTCAAAAGGGTTGACATAATTGATGTTTTACCTATTTAAACAGTAATTACTGAACAAGACCTTCATAAACTTACAACAATAGTTCTGAAACATTTAAATATCAGTGAGAATATTTTCGATAGGTTTAAGAAATATGGCATCATCTGGTTCCTCTTGATCCAAATGCTATATCAAGTAATAGATTATAGCTTTACACTCAACATTCACCATCCAGACTTAGGAATCGGTTTCTCAAACAACCACAAAACATACCTCTGCGTAGTCCAGAATACGCTCCACAGACAAGAATCTCGCCTGAAGTTCAGATTTCATTCGAAGAACAAATGGTACGAAAGTGCAAACCTATTAAGACCCCAGAAGTTAAATACTAATTCAAATTTAGCAAAACCTTTTATAATAATATTAGTTTTTGGGTTACTTACCGAGTAAATACTTGCTAGCGCTAATCCAACCATGGCTGATGAAACGCGCCCACGCAAAGCAATAGCCATCATAATTGTTCCCACAATTGTTATCAACCCTACGAATTCAACCCTAACAGTAAACCATCGACTGGAAAACCTGTATATAGACTCCGCCGACAGGTGATGGTTCAAATACTGAGAGAACCTGTTAGATTTAACAATTACAAATACATACATAATCTTAGAATCTTCACAATAAATTATGATAACCACATATTATTACCTCATTTTAAAGCTATCCTGTCGACTAAACGTCCGTATAATCGACAAACCTCCCATTGATGTTTGAAGATGGTGAATAACTGGACTCTTCAAAATTATTTCCAACCTCTTTGTCTCTCGAACTCCATAATTTAGCCAAATATCCAAGAATATCATGATTGCTATAATAAAATATGTACAATAACTTAAAATCAGTTGGCAAAAGTTCCGATAAAAGTTGTTTACAAAATATACAACACTAACCCAGTACAACAAATAGTACTCCTGAGAAGTATGGATACACAAAACAGACGATAATAAAGTTTGCCAATACATACATGACAGACTGTAAGACGAATTCAACAAAAAACGGCAGCCGGGCATCCACTAAAAACCAAAGTTATGAGAATGATTAATTAGTTATGTGAATGCATAAACATTGTTATTAATGTGATAAAACCTTACGTTCATCCATATCTTTAGAAAATCGACTAATTATCTTTCCTGATGGTGTCTTGTCAAAAAACCTCATTGGAGAACCAATGACACGATCAAACATTCTACCATGAAGATTTGACGCTCCCCACAGTACCATTCTAACTGACAGGAACCCTTTGCCGAGTCCAACGACATAACTGACAACCACGGAACCAACAAGAACCCCGAGGTAAAGTGGTAGGTTGGGATTTTCATTAATATACCCACGTAATTCACTTTCTGGTAATGTAACATTACTCTCTGTTGCGTTAAGCAATCTTTCTTCCTACAGATGTAAAAAATATTTTATTGTGACTTTTAAAGCAAGGGTAAATAAAGTAATGTTTCAAGCAATTATCCCATTTCTATAGACTTACATATCTACCATCTCCTGCGTCAATCCAACGCTGCAACCACACGTTTGTAAACATTTGTGAAAATATAAACGACATGAAAGAGAAAAATACTCCGAAGGAAAAACAATAGCCGCCGGCAGATTTCAAATAAATAATGTAGGATTTAATCCCAGCAAATTTGTAATTTGTATCGTCCTCTGTCAGCTTTTGCATTATACTTTCCAGATCATCAGATGCTTTGGATTTTTTTCTTGGGGACGCTGAATCTTTTCCTTTTCTTATTGGGCTTTCAGATTGCACTTTTCCATTTGCAAATTCGTCCTCTGAAGTTTGCTCCTGATTATGATAAAACTGCAAAAAGTTGTGATAATGCTCTTTCGTTTCTACTAAAGCTGAATGGGTCCCTCTTTCTACAATGGATCCATCTTTAATGACTAGAATTTGATCACAAGCTTCCAAAAACTGAGGAGTAAAAAAGTGAAATACATGTTAGTGATTATGTGAAAAATTTCGGCAAACCAAATTTTTTATAGCTTAAACGTATAGTAAAAATATGAAATGTAATAGCGTTATTTACGTTCTAACTTACTTGAACACTATGAGTTACTAGAAGTACAGTCTTGTCTGCCAAATGCTGGCGAATGCATGATTCATAGATTTTCTTAGCGACTATAGGATCTACAGCAGACAAGGGATCGTCCAGCAAATAAATACTTTTGTCAGCATATACGGCTCTTGCTAAATTAACCCGTGCTTTTTGGCCTCCGCTAAAAACATTATTGTTACTCCTTAGGACTGTTTTAATGTTAAATCTACTTTTAATACAAGACTAGCCCCGTATAATCAGAAAGTCCTTAAAGGAAAACTTACCTAAGGTTGACTCCACGATCCCCAATCAAAGTCAAATCTTTATGTGGAAGTTGGTCTAAGTCTTGACGGAGACAACATATATCGATTACTTTTTGGTACCTACAGTAAGTACAATCGTATAGTTAAAGATTTTTCGACTTTTGATTGCTTAAACTGTATAAATGCATATATTAATCATCTTACTTTTCCGAATTTAATGGTGATCCAAATAAAATATTTTCCTGGAGAGTATCACTATATATCCAAGCTTCTTGTGTTACAACAGCAAGAGAGCCCCTAATGAGTATACTTCCTTTGGTTTTCATCATCTATTATAAAATTAATGATTGCCAAAACTGTTTACACCTTCCTGTCGACCTTGAACTTTAAACGATTAGCACTAAATTAATAAACTTACGTCTCCCAAAATCGCCGAGAGTAAAGAGCTTTTACCACTCCCAACTATTAACAAAATAATAAAATGTACATGACAGCTAGCATTCTTCCGATTTAAGCAACACCACTACAAATAACTCACCGGAACCACAGATTCCAACTAAGCTCCCACGTTTAACCTCGAGCTGAATTAAATGCAGACAGTCTAGTATTTCTTTTTGAGCTGCTGGTTTTTGGTTCAATTCCTCCGTCTCAGGCTCCTTTGCCGTAGGGCCATTAGCTGTTTTCGCTTTAGACTTTCGTTTACGACGTTGCGGTTGAGATTCGGGAGCAGGGCTGGTATCGTCATCTTCATTTTCCCATGCAAAGCACCCATCTTGTATTGCAATTACAGAATCGTGATTACAGCTAAGACTTTCATCCATGTCAGATTCAAATTCAGGTAACTGCAAATATTTCTAAAAACAATAAAAAAGTTAAATTAGGTATGAACTTTTCCTTACATACACCAATAACACACAAACACGTTGATAATGAAAACTGTCAGCTAGTACACGTACTTGGAAATTTCTAAAACAAACAGTTGCTTCAGCTATTGACCTTGCTGCAAACGGTAACCTAAATGTTACAAAACACCAATGATTTCAATTTGTCAGGTCTCTTTGATGAAAGAATATATTACAAGTCACTTACGTTCCAATCGTGAATTGCATTGCAGCAAAGACTGAAAATATAGTAAATGCTTCCGTAGCTGTCAAGTTATTGCCACTAAGACTGAAACGCGACAAATAAAAGTACTTATGATTACCATTATCTATATGAAAATTATAGACAAACAACCTTTGTATACTAATACTAATCAATTGAGGCGGTATAATTACCTGAATCCAACAAAAGTAAGAATGGAGGCAACAATGTTTACCATTGGAGTAAGAGTAGCAGTCAAGGATTGCAAGAATGCAACGTTCTTTAATAGAGCTTCTTCATTACTACGAATTCCTACGTAACGTGTGCCGTAAAAATTAAATTAAATACACTGGTACTCATTCAGAAATTGCTATCTGACAATATTCCTTACCTTTTACTTTAGTTGAAAAATTCGTCTCCCATCCGTACATTTTGATCAGTCTAATAGAATTAAGTATTTCTGTCATGAGTCCTACACGTTGGTTAGTAACTTTTACTGTCTTTCTTCGTTTGACTCCAATAAATCTTGCCACAGTCCCCTGTTAAATAGAAAATTATAGGTCGTTTGAATGAAACTTGTAGCATAAATACCGTATTTCTTCAACTAAAAACCAGAATGCCGATTTTTAGGGACTGTCATAAATAGAGAGCTGCTAAAATTGATTTTTGGATTTTCGATGAACGTAATATTTCCTCAACAATTCCAACAAAAACTATGTTTGGTAATTTCTTTCTTACAAAATTTCGCTTTCTGCATGTCAGATGCATCATTTGCTGACTTATTGTGATTGCGAGTTGGTTTTTATATGAAACTGGGCTAATTGTGCATAAAATAGCAATGCTTTTTAATCAAGAGAAATCATTTTGGGGGCTGCTATAATTAAAGAGATGCTATAAATAGAGAGCTGACAGAATTAGAAGAAATAAGGTAATTGTATTTAAGTTTATATTCATTTTTACCATGATAGGGTAGAAAAGGAATATGACAAGATTTCCAAGCAATGCCCAAGGTCCAAGTACTAATGTGGTATAAATTAGGCACATAAGAAACATGGCTGGAGCAGCTGTGCAAAATAAAAGTAGGTAAAATTTAAGCTCTATTCTTTTGTATTGTACCATATTCTAATTCTTTTTAGCATATTCTGATATCAGTATTTACCAAAGGCCATCACTCCTCCAGCAACACATTCAAATATTCGCTCTTGGTCATTCGTACAAAAAGTTATTGCTTGACTTAGAACCTTATCTCCGCCATTTCTAAGACGAAGCATTTTTTCATACGTCATGAACTGCATAGCTCCTTCTATTCTCATACCTATTCAAATTGTAACAGATAGTATTAGCGCCCATGATACAACTTTACATACTTTACAAGCCTTTAACTAAAATTAGACGAAAAGGCACACCTGTGTGAATGCCCATCATCCACAAGCCATTAAATGATAAATTCCTGGTCAACTGCGCCATGAAAGCAAAGAATGCTAGCATTAGTCCAACTTCGACGGGCTGCGATAAGTCTGATGTAAAATTAAGCAATGATTTAAGTATCCAAGCCTGTTAAAAATGAACAAATTAAAAACCGTTAAGCATATTAAGGAACATTTCACGTATGTATGGTTCTGAATTTCAACTACTGAGAAATTGTGTTTCGACTTACAGGTCCCAGGAATTGAAAAATTACACTGAATATCATCAAGAAAATACAGACATAAAATCTGGTTCGTCCAAATCTCCACACTACTTTTGCAAATGAAGCAGCCTTTCCAGCGTTACGCTTTTCTTCTTCCCACAATCGACTAAGTCTTCTGGCATTAGGTTCTGCCTTATCGATATCCTAATAAAACATGTGATGGAATGGAATAATGTGATGATTTGTTCACAAAAGCACTTTTTACACATCCAAGAAATACATAGTCTATCTTAACCATACTCTGAGCTCCCATAAATCCGCCGGTGTTAGACCTTCCCGAAAGGCCTTCCACATTAACACGCTTAACCAAGACGCTGTGACGAATGAGAAAAGTCCAGATTTACTACTCGGCAGAACATGATTTTTCTTGGACCTACGCGAAATAAGCCCAAACAAATCATGTTAGTTAAAAGAAACCATCACTATACAAACATTCCTCTACTCTCTGCACTATTTGAAATTTAAAACAAATACATATAACTCACGGCGAGGAGCGGTAAGGTATCAACGTTTTTAAAGCTGCAGAATACTTTCTTCTATTCACCACTACCTCCGGTAAATCTCCAGCGTCTCCCCCGTTCCCTAACGTGTTTCCCTTTTGTGGCATCCCTGACACCGGCTTATCTAACCTGTAAATAAAAGCAAATCCACAATTAAACCCACACAGGCCATACAACTCTCTAATTCTTTTTTTCTTTAAACATACCTTCCAGCTTTATCTTTCTCCATCCTACTCCATCAACATTTATCCGTCACTCAAAAAAGCTACGTCACCTTCCAGGGCATCCGTCCACGTTACTTTGTTTTATCTTAAAAGTTGTATACTAAATCTTCGTCTGTTTCCAGAACTCCAGTACGTCACTCTAACCACGCTGTATGACTTAATCCCAGCTGAAAAATATCAAAAGAATCAATGTCATTAACAATCATGTCTAAAATACATATAATTGTCTACTTAACAAGTAATAATTTAATCCCTACAATAAAATCAAGTACGCTTCATAAAAATCACCCACATTTCTATTTTTCCATTTCTATTTACCCAGCCAATTTAGCTCATCTTCAATTCTCTCTTCCTTAAAAAAATCACTAGTCAGCCTCCCCTCGTCGGCACAAAAAAACTGTCAAGTTATACTTTGATTAATGCTTCCACAAAGAATTTAACCCTTTCACTTTAACACAATTACCCAACTAAACCAATTAAGTACATCTGGCCACAATGTCTGGTCAAAACTAAATTACTTGGTGAAAAAGCTTCTCCAAGAAAAGTTCATGCCAAACTTACAAAACCTTTTCTTGCGCTGATATGCTGATACTGATGCATCCTAAAAAGATCAACAAACCAACAAACAGAGTCGTAGTCACAGAGTCACAGACAGAGCAGCATATACGGTGCAAATGTGAAGTTTTATTATGGGAAGCTACGGTGATACAGATACACCAGGCAATAGGTATTTGCTCTTAATGCATACTGTATACTTTCCGCACAAGGCACAACTGATCTGACAAACAAGATACATTTTTATGAGGTAACCCTAAACCCTTTCATACATCCTTGGGTGTATGCTTATGCTCCCTGGCTTCCTTTTGGTTCGACTCTTTATCCAGTCCAGAAAAAGGCATCTTGTCATAATGCCTGTATAATTAGCAGAAAGTGTAATATTGTACGCATCTTCCGTTCATAAGAAACATCTTACGAGATGTACTTTTTTAATAAAATCATAAAAGCAGCGCGGCTTGTTACATGAAATACAATACCTATGTATGAGAGTCTGGATGTCTATGCTATTTAAGACTTTAAGACTCAATTTCCATTTTGAAAATTCATCATGATTAGCTATCCGTGTAATTTGCAATGCAATAATATAAACTGCCTGTAGGCATAATCATTGACAGACCCAAATGACAAATTACCAGCTATCAAACTAAAATTGAATTAGAACTATTAAATGAATTTGTACTTTGTACTAAACGGCTATTAAACTTCCGGTGCTAATGGTGGTGTGATACAGACGACAGACGAGAATAGTTACTGTATAACTGAATTCAAACAATGATACAACTAAGTAGTCAAACGTGAAAATATTTATGAACTTATTAGATGACTGCCTTTTATGTAGTGCCTTTGTTCCAAAAATAAGCATGAAATACTTACGGGCGAGGTAAACGTAACTATACACAGTACACTGGGAGTACAAAACCTTTTGGTTGGGTATTGGATTTCATTATTTGTATAGTTTGTATTAATGTCCAAAAATTCTTACAGGTTGTTTAAGTAAATATTAAAATGTATTGTATCGCTCTAAAAATATCATTAACACGGACACACTTTATAATACAAGATTGTAAGTCTAAAAGTTAATACGGTTTTCTTCATATATCCTAGAAATTACATGTAAAATATACACTAAGCGTATAAAAACTAATGCTGATTTAACCGAAGAAAACTGCAACTGAACTGCACGTAATAAAGTTAAAAGCAATTATCAGAAATGGGAAGTTTGGCAGGCGTAAAAGACATTCCAGGCTTTCCTGACTTAGTGGGCGTCTGTGGAGCTACTCCAGATGTTTGGATATTTGACAACATCTGCCTGTTGTCGCTTGAGATGGGAACAACTGCGGAAGAGTTTAAGGTGGACTGGCACAGCAAATGACCCTGTAAATAACAAATACAGCATACGTGAGTAATGAACAAAGATCATGGAACGAAAGGAGAAACAATGTAAACAAATATAAACAACAAACAAAACATCATATCATGACAAAACAATGCAATAAGCAACGTATAAAAAACGACTCTTTGTAGCAGACCAGACTAAAGCAAATATTTACTCTTTGATAAAGATAAACTAGCATGAAATGAACACGAGGGATAATATTGATTTTCCTGGATAATTGTACATGTATAACAATGTATCGTGATCTCACGGAGCGGTTCAGAGTTCAGACATACATTTATAACCAAAACTATTTTAATTCGTTGGTTATGTTAATACAGATCTGCTGACCATATAATACACTTTCAAACCAGCAGTTCAACAAAGCGGGCTCCAAATGTAAGTTTTACAAATCTGTTAAATTAAAGTAAAAATACTTTTTTATTATATAAACGATTAATGTAGAAAACGAACCAAGCGTCAAATGCAACAAAACCAACAAGAAATTTGGGTCAGTACTTCCGTCCTAATACATCAGGAACTCGGGCAGCATCTAAAAAATTGTTAAGAAAAAGTATTGGAAAATTG
>JAHZNG010003630.1:0-24924 GCA_027744375.1 Orchesellides sinensis
TTGCATTTTTCAAAAGTAATTGAAAATAAAAATAATAAATAAAGTATTTATTATTTTAAATAATGTAAATAAATTAAGTATTTCCAATTACTGATCCCTGATGCATACCTGCTGTAGCAACAAGCAAGTAAAAAAAGTGTTACGAAGGCACAACTTAAGTAGAGCAGTCGACGACCTAGCTTCTATACACAATACCTATATATGTGGATATACACGCATACCAATACAGCCGTACAGTTTGTGAAAAGCAATAATGGTAAATGTAAAGTTGAAATGATGATGATGGTGATCATGATCTGCTTGTTGTATTCATTTTTCTCTTTATCTGTGTAGTTTCATGTGGCGTTGGACGACGAAGTGCGTTGTCAAACTCTTTTTTGTTATTATAATGCCTACTTCAATGTAGGCATGTTCTCACAGTAGGCAGATTTTAACTTAAGATACCTACGAAAACACATATGTACATAAAGCGTCATGAATATGTGTGTTTTTTAATATAGCAACCAAAATTCTAATGTAGCCTTAACTACTCCTAATGCATCTTCATCACTGTTCACTTTTTCATATGATGTTGTGAGATGGAGGCTTTTTGTCTTGAACGACCATATTGGGTCAATTAGTATTTTGATTTTGCTAAAGAAGCCAGGAAAAGGCATGTAAAAGGGTAGACAGCAATATGCGTGTAGATGCAGACAAGATGCAATATAGAATTTACTATAGGCCTTGGCTTAAAATGTAAAAAAGATTAGAGACCGCACTAACTGCTAAAACAAGTTTCTAAAAGTACCAATTGTACAGTGCCATAATGTCTTTGCATCTTGTTCTTTGTTGACTTAGGCTGGCATGAAGGGAAAGTGGATTTCAATCGGCAGTTTTTTGCTTCCTTTCGATCTCACAATAATGTTATGAAAGTTTACTAATATTTTAATACCATACATTATATCCGCTGGTGGTAGAAAGGGATAGTTCTTACGAAGGAGCCATCATCGTCATCACTCATCACCATGCAGCATCATTAACTTGTTTTTCTATGTTATGTTTACAGGCACACATCAGAGTATTGGTTTTATCCACTGCAATAACTGTATAACGCTATGTTATTGTTTTCCATGAGTGGTAGTGGTCATAAAAATTAAGCGTGTGAGTGGAGATAAGCTGAGTAATATCTGTTGGTGATAAAGCTACTGCTAGAGTAAATATGATAATGGTATTCGATTATATAATAACCGTAACGTAGTATTTAGGTATTAGTATTAGTTTGCATGGCAAAATTAAACCAGAGATGAGTATTGTTTATGCTTAGACTGCATAATACGTAACCGATTCTTAAAGATATAACTAGATATACCAATACCAATACCAGTAATCTAGTTAACGCTCTAAATTTAATGACCGTACACGAAAATCTATCTGTGCATCATTTAATGGGTTATTATGTCGAGCACAATGTTGAAACTGTATTGCTTCCGATCCACCTCTTTACAGTTTTGTCCTTGTATGGCAATGAGCAAAGTAGGAGATCGTAAAGATGTCAGTAAGAAAGAGCAATGAACTAGATTTGATCATAAATCTATATCCTGATCAATGACTAATCACACGAATCTTATAGGAAGCATTGCAAATTGCATAAAAGAGGGGAATCAAAGGGATTATCTGATTTGCATCTAAATGAAAAATTCCTCCAGTTCTCCTTAAAGAGAATAAGTTACAAATGGTTATTTACAATTTGAAAGCTTGGTTTAAGTGGCTCCATATTTTATTAGTCATGGCCAGATATGAAAAATTGACGATATTCTTCTACAAAAGCTATGTATTTACGTATTCCTCCCCCGTTTCACAACATATAGCTATTTACCATTAGCATTAATTTGATTACAGAGCTGAATGCATTTGGTGACGCACATCATGGAGTATATTCCATGTTTAATACTCTTCGTATCTTACATCCACAATTAGCAAACGGGACAGTCAGTACACAGGACTGTCTCGTATAAGATTTGAACTATGTGAATGTTTTCTTACATTCAGTTTATGATCTTCCATTACTTGGTCAGACGTAAACATATTTGTGCATACTACATTATATGCGTTTGTGTACTACAATATAAATACCAAAATATATTACGTCTGTACCCTACGCCAAAGTCTTAATAGCGAGTATTTTAAAATTTACAACACTGAAGTCAATCTTTTTCATCAGACTAGTGATTATGGAATATAAAAAACGCATGTTAATTTTTTGCATGCGCCTCTGGGCAACCACTGTATCTTTACTAGACATAAAACGTAACAGAGCAATCAAAATTTGTTTAGTAAATGCATATAATTTTTTTGCGAAATGCACTACACGAGGAGTTTCAGTTACAAAATAGTGATAAACACAAATAGGTACATACGTCGGCATTTACAGCAAATTTGTAACGCTTGCGCGAATGGTATGAGTATGAAGATCACATCATATTGTAATAATAATAATATTTATTTAGCTATATTGCATGCAGACCACCAACTGCAATATTGCATTCGTTCTAGATAAAACAATTGTTTTAAAGGGTCTTGAAATAAGTGAATAGCAGAGGTATTAAAAAAGTGTGAACTTTGCAAAGTCTATATGGTTTGGCACTTGATCTTTAAAAAAAGGATAACAAATACAAGCGAAGAAGAAAATGTTTTGCAAATTCAAGCACGGCTTGTCCTTTCATTTTTATGACAAAATTCAACAAAATATAAAAAGTATTCCAACCATCAACACAACCATTGATTGTTGCAAAATTCCATCATGATGTGTAACAGATCAGATGAACCAACGGTATATGAATTCCTAATGAGCGATTGGTGTCGTATGTTTTGTATCATTCTATAGTAGCTTCTTTGTATATAAGCTAATGGACTTGGCCATCCTCTTGGCAAATTTAAACTTGCAAAATAAAGGGCAGCCTGTACTTCAAGGAAGTACACAAATAAAGCAACGTGTTAGTTTGTTGTTGTTTTGAATAGAATGACCTTTTTGAGTTATCTACCCACACACTTCCCTGATTAGATGACAATATGCTTGTTTGTTGGCATGAACAAAAGCGCGTGTGTTGTCGTCGTCTAAATATTTAAATTGCACAATATGGTGTCCATAAGTAACGTTATGAATGTAAATGAAACATGAAACTGGTTATCGTTGGTACAAATGGAAATATGATCCTTCTTAAATTTTCTATTATATTTCTATTAGTTTTTATAAAAACACGTCAAAATCTTTTGTTTGCAGCTTGAAGTAGCGGATGAGTTCACGATGACGGAGGAAACAGAGCGAGAGGAGTTCCATCAAGAGGATTTGCCCTTGGAAGGCTTTCCCGTGATGGATCAGATCCGCGGTGAAGGTCGTCTGTGCGATATAACGTTGAAGGTATGAATGCCTATTTTGTTTACATAGTATAAGATTGTATTACAGTAGTAATTCTAATAGTATTAATTTAAGATGCTGGACTCACTCCATAGTTAAGTAGCCAATTATCTATATACATCATATATACTATATACATATAACACACATTAATATGTTGTTAGGACAGACATCTAATGTTTAGTTTAGTGTTTTGCAAAAAAAATATATCGCAAGTGCTGGCGCAATACTCATTAATTATCTTTTAGTATCGTCTTGAAGCAAGACGAAATGGAAAAACATCTTTAAAACTTGTAGATAAATTCTTTAACATATATCTACAAGCATTAAGTATGCCCAACAAGCGGATCTATAGTTAGTACTATTTTAATTCATAATCAAACAAATCAAGATATCCATTCTAAACGATTGATGTATGTTCAATAGAAAAAAACCTTATTCCAATTTGCATTGCTGTTTCAGCTTGCTTTTTTATTCTGTTGTGCAAGCCTCATAATAAATTGCGACAGCCTTACAGCTCACGTATCATCATCAGGGTTTCACTGAGGATTAAGACGTGATGATCTTGAATGCATGTGTACCTAGCACTACATTGTTTGATCTTTATTTTTATGCATTTCCAAAGTCTGAAACAGTTGTTATCAACTGACCAATCACTCTTATTTCTTTAAGGAGCAGTGTAATAAAGTAATGAACCAAGAAGTCGTCTTTGTATTGGCCATGCACAATTTTTGTTTTGGGTATGGCGCTACACAGCCCATTCTACCTTGATCTTGGTTCAGAAGTTCAAATGTCAGTATTATCATTAGCATTCTCCGTACCAACCATATCTGGCAAAGACGTCTTTGTGCGTGGAAAATCTTGCAAACGTCATTAACACTCGTATCGTGTGGTTTCGTCAATTCTTTTTAGCTGTCAGAAAAAATGTGCATACAAAGCACGTTTTCAACAAATCGATTATAGATTTGATTGGAATACAAAGGTACATACACATACGAATTAGCAGAAGGGTTGGAATAAAATTATTCAGATACAAATCATTTATAAAATGCGTTGTAACAAGAATTGACCAGTGAATGCAATATCGAAGTTCTAAGATTTGTGAATAGATAAACTAGTTATTTAAAACAATAGAAGGGAAGCTGCAGCAAGTATTATTTTTAACGCTGACGCTCATTCAAAGATGATAGGCAAGGTCTAGTAGGTTCCAGTATAATCTCCGTTGTTGGAATTTTCAAAAAAATAGCATTTCAGGCACCTGGAGGAAGCTTACCACTTGGTTATCCTATGGTTACAAAAGTAAAACTTAGACCGACATGATTCAGATTACCGTTAGAATTACGTAAATCTACGTTGAAGAGCTTTGATGACACAAGCATGTGTTTATAAACCAAGATACCTTTAGAGTTTTTGAATAAATGTTGCAACAGCGTTTTCATGAGCACAGCAATTCAATTTATGACTACGGACGGACAACCGATCGACTAGCCTTATAATCTCATCAACCGTAATAATGTTGCCACTTCATAAGCCATCTCGTCAAAAGAAGATCTTTCCTTTTCCTAGAATTGCTGGCTTGATGAGTTCCTTGGGTCCAGTTCATAGATTGTGATGCTTAATTAAAATCAAACAATCTCATTGTAATGAATCCAGATTCAAATCCACCTTGTCAGCATTAGTTGGTCAAGTTGTCAGAATCATGAGTCATACAAAATGAATAGGCGGACACTGATTATTTACGAGTAAACCTTCATATGTCTGAATCAATTAACAAATATGACAAAAACCATGTGAAGTTTTACTGTTACAGACTTATATTTTGTCTAATCACGAGCTGCATATTTAAGCGGATTGAGCTTGAATGGGACATATCTCTGATTAATATTGTAATTAGAACAAGGTTAGGTTTGTAATTTGGAAAGCATTTCAAACCTATCTTCCTGGTGGTTCAAGTTTAGATATTTAGTGCATAGAAGTTTCAGATGAATTAAAGCCTTTTTTACGTAGCAGCTTTCAGAAGATCAGTCTACAAATCATCCAGACGGACAGATTTACAGACAGATACCGTACTGTTGTTAACAACAAGGATAGCAATTTCATTGCGCAATCTTTGCATCCTGTTATGATGCTTAGTTATACGTCTTTTAAAAATGCATTTACAATATTAAATTTAGCGTAGTTTATTTATTTTTTCCATGTGCTTAAACATTTTAACTCATGCATGTGTGCCATGTGTGCACCTTATTGTGAACAAGCACACCATAATTTATAAAAATTAGGAAATCGTCTCCTCGATTATGCTTGAGTTGAATTCACATAATCATGCCATGTGGATATAGTTTAAATAGTAAACAGTAATTATTTCCAGCACGTATTGCATGCTCAAAAATAAATAGCCTCTTTTTTTACAACAGCGCAAAGTAAAAAATCTTCGCACGACAAGAAGTGAGAAGTTTTACTACATATTTGTAAAGCTAGATGAGCAATCAGCAATTAAATTCATCTTCTGGAACCAAAATGGCATCATGTACAAGTCACCACCATCCACTATATAATTTGCATTGAATGGTTAAAATTATTAATCACGGAACTCATGGTTGACATTGACATTTGCATTGAAGTTTTTTACAATCAACTTTTTGCCTTCCGGTCCAGGAACCAGAATAAAATTCTCCAGAAATTCCTTCATAATTAAAAAGTACACGGTTAATGTCTCCTTAATAATTTTTTACTTTAATATTAAATGAGAAATGTTAAGTAGCATCTACACTTTCAAAGTCTTGGAGATTCGAGGATCGTTTCCAAATTATCACTATATGCTATAATGAACGTTTGATGACCTTGATTTACTGATTAAGTTTATCGAGTTGAAACTTTTTTTGTAAATTTAAGTGTAAACTTTGAAAACTAGAAAATTTATTTTCATGAAACAGGAAAGATCAACCTAACTGAAGTACATACATACTATAAGCTGCAATTTTTATGACTTGTATCCACGGTTAATGTACATTTGGTCACCAGGCAGGATTTTTACGTGGGTGCGTATATTTGTGTGTAAAGGTAAAACATGCGCTGATGCTAAAAAAATATAAGCTTAAGTAGATATCGGGATTGTTGTTTTGTTATCTTTACTACTTCTGAGCATAATTTTTCAATTGCATAACGCATTCTTCTATGAATTTTATTAATGTTCTGAACATCGGGGTGTGAGTTCATCCACCGTGAAACCAGTAGTTGCTATACGTGAACTCTTTAAAGAATGAAGTAGTTCCTAGTCTTCTAATTTGTGTATGTGTAATATAAGTAGGTACCTAAGCAATTTACCTTGTTACTGTGTTTATTTCTCAAAATCTTGAAAATATGCAGAATTTTCACAGATGATGAAACGATTAGATTTGATTGACCTATGAAATCTTAATGAATTCTAATATAATATATATGTACATAGTATNTTTGAAATCTGAATGAATTCTAATATAATATATATGTACATAGTATGGGTTTTTAATACTTAAAGAAAAATTATGTTGTATTGCGTGGGTAGTCAAGCAATACGTGCAATATAAACATGATTCCAGCCCAGACAAGTTTTCACTGTTGCTAAAGCAGGTTTTTGGAGCAACTTGTTGAGGAATTTGTAACTGTTGGTTTGCTTAATATATTTATGATTTTGTAAGAAACCCTAAAACCGCTGGAAAACAATGCCAGTATCTCATCTAGATCGTATCATGTTCAAAAAGAATTGCTCAATGCTAATGGAATATTCCCAACATAGTAGTTAAGATTACTATTAAGTATACGACCGGATTATATTACGCTTACAAAAACAACGCTTGACCATTTTCTAATAAGTCTAACCAGCGTACGTATTGACAAGGACATGCAACTGGCATATCACAAACTTAAAATTAAGTAGTTTCAATATTAGTCCTCATCTTAGCTTAGGATAGTCAAACTAAACTTCGTCATTTTATGAAAAACTTCATATTAGCATGGCAAATGGTGATGAAATGATACGATCAATGAATGTTCGGAAGGAAGTTTGTGGTGTGGTCCGCTTTGATAGCTTTTTCTTAAATATATAGTATTAAAATGGTTAGACTAATTCTTTATAACACAAAGTTTTCCCAAAACGTTATTAGGCTAAGAAATTTTGTTATTAAACCTGATCCTATGAGTTATTACGCATAGTGCGAGAGTCCTAACTCCTAAAATGAATGATGACACGCTAAGTGGATAAATAAGACGTTAGCTTCCTTTGACAGACAGGTCTGTCTGATAAGCTATGTGCCAAATATAACTGCTAAAATTTTACTTTACTTAGGTCAGTTTTTTGCATCTATTTCTCTGCTATCATGAAAAAGCAAGTCAATGTATTTTGTGAGCATATTTTAATCCATTCATATTCAAACAGCATTGACTGTTGTGACAACCTTAGTTTTACTTTAATATATAAGCGTATGTCAATTTTTTACAACAGAAAAGCCACGAATTGTTCAATAATTAACAAAAGCACGGTGTAGTATGTCATTCCTAAGATGTATTTTAAGATGGCATTACATTAATAAAATGCAGATTTATTGTGTGGCCCTTTATGCCGGTATTATGCAATAATTTGCATGTACTAATATCTTTAATTTAAGGACATTAGGGCAAATGTAGGTGTTCCAAATAATTATTAACAAAATGAAAATCTGTGATAAAATTCAGCACGTATTTAGTACAGTATTTAGTTAGGGTGCCTGGTTGTTAATCACATTTCCTGTCAATGCAATGCTGTACTAACTACTTAAATATACATACGTCGTCACACATTTTGAATGTTTTCCTTCGAGTTGTACTACAAAATGGCAAGCCTAACGGGTAATTAAACTTAAGCAGATACAATAAATTACGCTTTTTTGACCACCTAATAATAGTTTTCAAAACTTACATCTACTTTACAAAACAGATACGCTTACGCATGAAATTTTATTGTTTGTTTACAAGGTATGACTTACGAGGCATAAAAGAACTAATGGTAACTCGCACTTCATTTGTAGAAAAGTTGCTTCCGAAAGTTTTAAGCTTATTATAATGTAATATGATAATTATGATTGATGAATATTTTACGAATTACGTTTTTTACGTATGAATGAGTGTATTGGTCTTTCTTTAATTCAACAAAAATACGAAAACTTTATAAATTAAATTTTGATACATTCTTTGTTATACAGGTGGATGACCATAGTATCCAAGCTCATCGAATTGTTCTTGCAGCAACCATTCCATATTTCCATGCCATGTTTACAACCGACATGCTTGAGTCGAAACAAAGTGAAGTGACGCTGAAAGGAATGGACTTCGAGTAAGTTTTCATGTGGGAAAGACTCACGTGTTCAAAACTAAAATAATCAGTTAAATAAATATAATTCTAACCATCTCATCTTACTTTCCTCTGTTTTTATTATTATTACCGTAAAAATTATTTTAGTGCTCTGGAAGCTCTTGTCAATTTCGCATACACAGGAAGGATCATGATCAACATCAACAATGTGCAAAGCATCATGATGTGCGCCTCTTTCCTGCAGCTTAACAAAGTCAAAGATGCATGTGCCAAATTTCTTACACGAAGGTAGGCGTGAAACACTTTTTGGCATCCCTATTAGCATACTTACAATAAACAAATAAAAATGCTATTTGGTATATGGCCGATCATTTAAGTGATGTTATTTTGCTTTAAGACTGACAAGCGAAAACGTATTGGGCATCCGAGCATTTGTTGATACACTTCACTGCGAATCGGTTGTGAAGGAAGCAGACAAATTTATTCAAAAGCACTTTATCAATGTGTCGAGATCTGAAGAATTTCTCCAGTTGAGTGTCTCTGATGTTCAAGCCATTCTTGGATGTGATGACCTTAATGTTGAGTCGGAAGAACAGGTTAGACTGAATGTTACCTGTTTAAATGACATTCATTAAAAGCACAGACAATCTGCGTAATTTACATTATATAAGCTTGACATTCAAATATTATTTTGCATACGTAGGTATACACGGTATTAATGAGCTGGGTTCGTAAAGATTCGGAGCTACGTGGAGTTCATCTTCCTCATTTGCTAAAGTTTATCAGAATGCCACTACTTTCTCCAGAGTTTATTACAGACCATGTAGCTACAGAACAACTTATTCGAAGTTCTCATCAATGCAGGTACTATTTGGTTTTTTAAAATGTTGAAACAGACTTAAGGGTTTTTCTTGGTTGACCTCCCTCTTATTCTGGTATTCAGAGATTTGTTAGATGAAGCCCGTGATTACTATTTGCTCCCTGACCGACGCCCAGCAATGCAAACATTCCGTACGCGTCCAAGGTGCTGTGATGACGTTGTGGGTTTGATTTACGTGGTCGGTGGTCTCACCAAGTCGGGTACATGGCCTCAAAATCCGAACCTTCTAAATTATTCTGGTATTATTGCACTGGCTTACAAAATCACGCTGTTAATGTGTTCACGCTGGCAGCTCAACTAAATAGGCGTATACACAGATTGTGAACGTCTCTTTTTAAAGGGTGTCACACAAACTGTGACGTTACACGTTGTTTCTGCAACATTTTATTTTGCTGGAGAGCTACCATTTTGAAATTTAATTTGCAATGTGCAAATATATTACCATGCGTATGGATAATATGTTCCTGTATTTTTAAATTAACACTACATACTAGTACATTTTATGCCATTGTTTTATTTGGTAGATTAGAATATGTATTTTTTATTGCAAAACTATTTGCATGATACAAGATTAATGATTTTGCATGTACATTATAAATATCTATAAGGCTGAATTCATAATGTATTGCAAAGGCTTTAAACCTGATCCTGAATCCCCAGCTATACGCCTATTTTATGCTGTTGATGTTAAATTATTCATGATTTCTTTCTGATGGTCCTGATCACTGAAAATCATTAAAACGCGTAATTTTATTCATTTGTAGGTGATTCTATTAGCACTGTGGAAGTTTATGACCCTTTGACGGACCGTTGGAAAGTTGCTGAGGCTATGAAAATGCTCCGTAGTCGGGTTGGGGTTGCAGTCATGAAAAACCGTTTGTATGCAATTGGAGGATTTAATGGTCAAGAAAGGCTAGCCACTGTGGAGGTTTACGATCCAAATACAAAAGCTTGGAGTAAAGTTGCCTCGATGAACTTTAGAAGAAGGTTAAAGGGAACTTTGTTGTGTAGATTAAAAACATAACCTTGAACTAATTATTATTGATATAAGAGAGTTACATTCGGTTTGTGTTGTTATTAATAAAAGTTGGAACATTTATAAGCAAAGTTGAATACCTATGGAACTTTGTATGTAAAGCTGGAAATGTACTAAAATAAAGAAATATTATAAAATTCGTATCTGCAATAGGTGGAACGATATGATCCACAAACAGGCCAGTGGACTCCTGTCTCTCCTATGCTAACAAAGAGGTGTAGATTAGGGGCTGCTGCCCTAAACAATAAACTGTATGTTTGCGGGGGCTATGATGGATCTACATTTCTTAGATCTGTGGAAGTTTACGACCCTGTTTCTAATGAGTAATGAAAACATTGCGCAAAGCAGTATATTTTATAAGTACTTTTTGACTAATTTAGAAACAAAGTAAAGCAAGTTTGGATTTTTATTTGTAGATGGACCGAAATAGCTCCAATGAGTTTAATGCGAAGCAGAGTAGCGTTGGTTGCTAACTTAGGAAAATTATGGGCTATTGGGGGGTATGATGGAGCGTCTAATCTTTCAACGGTTGAAGTATATGATCCTGTCAAGAATTGTTGGAAGAATGCACCCCAAATGTGTGCTCATGAGGTATCTTTCTTACAACTTATTAGCTGATTACTGTTTATTTAGTGCTTACAACTAATATTGTCTTTCTGTAGGGCGGAGTTGGTGTTGGAGTGATACCTATTGACAGCTCGTGATTCACTAGTGATCTCTTCATAGCCAATCATGTTTCATCGTTAACGACCACCTTCTACTGCTGTATGCCAAATTACTGCTCAATACGTAAAGGGCACATGTATTCAAGCATTCTTTACTAAACTGAGTGGGGTCCATGCCACCATCACCAGCATGGAGCCAGAGATTTTTCTGAGGAATCAGATCTTACCTTATAGGCTAATGTTGTTATTTTTACTTGAAAATACACTCAGAATAAGAGTTTATCTAATTTTACAAATCCTTTAAGTACTAATTACTTTTTACGTGGCTACTTCTTTAATGTATTTTTAATGTATAGAAATTTTCGTTTCAGTTTAGTATATTAATATATTCTAGCGCATAGCAACAACGATTATAAAACTGGCTTTATTATACATATTTAGTTGATTCCGCTGGAGTGCAAATATTAACGGACGTGATTAGGACATATTTTAAGTAGTTAGTCGATATAATTCAGATGCCGAAATATTGCAAATGCATAATATAAACAACCATATTTTCTGTGATTCCATTTTATTTATAAAGTCTGAAGAAGGTTTTATCATATTTATGAGCAAAGTTTATGTCAACTACATAAGATACTGTTAAATAAAATAAGTACAGAAGTATCAATTTCGTGACTTCGTGCGATATGTATTACAGATATTTATTCTGTAGATCCATTCTTTAATGTTTATTAAATTATCTCATAAAAGATGATTCTATCCCTTTTTATACTATTAATCACTAAACACAAAATAATATATAATGTGCCTGCCATAAAGAATAGAACGTGACGGTGTACAGTAAGGATTACAAGTTTCCATATCTTCTTGATATTTTACTTTATTTAACGATGTGTAACAACTCCATTCATAGTATAAATACAAGGTATATATAGTGTTTCAATAATATGTATAAAATCGTTAACGAAGCCGTGCGCTCACTGATGAATTTATCGACAGATAAAAATAAATTACTGATTAAACCATTACGTGACTCAAATCTTCAGACAACATGAGCTGGTGCACCGAATGCTTGTGCTGTAGGATCATTTGTTTGGCCTCCTCCAGTGGCACGGTTGAAGATTACGTTTTGCAACTTTAAAATAGCATATATGATACCATTATTAAACAAGTATACCTCTAAACTAAAGAAATATATTCAATCAAGCATTTTTTTTACCCCTTGATGTAGTATTCCTGTTGCGTCGGCTATTCCTGGTTTATGGCCAAGCTTACAGCGAATGTATCCATATAGATTAGCTCCACTCAGTCCAAGTGCCAACAACACCAAAATCTATCAATTATTTTTTCAAACTCGACATTTTCGAAATCCCACACAACCACATGGAAATTAAGCAATTGCGAAAACAAAAATGATGACATACCGTCCACTGGAACCGGAACGTAAAGAAGGATGTCATAAACAAAAAGAACCAAATGACTGGAGCAAGAATCAAGGCCCCCCAAAACACCCGACGTTCTGGTGGCCTACCACCAGCACGAACTCCTTTCCTACTCTCGAAAACCCAATGACTCACACCATCATCATCAACATAGTTCCACCACCTAAGTCCAACCAAGATTCGCCCTAAAAGATTACCCAATAAATTTAAAACCCTATACTTACCAATTCTATGTCGTATTACTTTTACACAACGAATATCTAGATTTAACTAACCAGTGATATTCTTAACAGTCCAGAAATCTAGGGAGAGAAGGATTACAACAGTGACAAAGCTTGGTACAAAACCCGCACCAAAGATGCCACACAACATGTACACGACAACAGCGGCTGCTCGGAAGAACACATGGAAAAACGCCACAATGGGATGTCTAAATCAAACATACATTACTCATTAAATTAACCCTACTCATTAGATATACTATACACATACAACTGGTACCTTAAGCGATTCTTAGCGTCAGGTCCTTCTTCCCCAAATCCTAAGCCCTCGTCGTCATCTTGATTCATCAGCAACGCCTAAATAAAACACTCCAATCATTTTATATCCTATTCACCCCTTCCACCAATAATAATTTAAAACTGATAACATATTTATTAATCCACATTAGTCTACCTGATGATCCTCCATTTCTTCACACACACCGTCTTCTTTAATTTAAAACGCGTTCACAGCACACCTTCAACCTGCAAGAAAAACACAACCACACCGTTGACCGTAAATAAAATCACAATTAACTAAAAATATTCAATTTTACCAAGAGTCCCACCAAAAGTTAGTAACTAAAATTATCCCAACAGCAAACTAGCACCCTACAGTATTTACATAACGAATCACAATTGCAAACACGTAATATTTTTAAACCTGTATTCCTCCTACTTGCTTATCATATGGAAAACAGCTGTTCTGATGTTATTTACACCGGAACGTCAAATGTCACTTACTTTTTAAATCTTTACACTATCACAAAACTTGTGACACGACAGGCAGAAACAAGGCAAGTAATTTGGAAACTGTAATTAATAAAAAATATTGTAATTCTATTTGGAACAACTGTGCAAGTGATCTAGTTAACTTAATATTTTGCCTTAATAAATATTCTAAAGAAGCCAAACCCACCACTAAAAAATCAGCACAACGTGTCAAATGTAAACAGCAGCAGCAATCCTTCCATCCAACAACGTCACGCGTTGAGCACTGAGCACTGACGTACTAGCCAGCTGTGTGCCTGTTCTGCTTATGCCGGATAGAATAGAGAATGGTCTACTACTGCCTACGCTACGGATATACCATAGCATACACACACGTAATATATCGTGTTACCCCAGCCCATACGCTGCGTACCCTACAGCTTACAGCACACTTGCATACAAGTATAGCAGTAATGTTGCTGTGGAGTTAGGGTTTTTTCATGATATGAAATTTAATGGATAAATGAAATAAGATTTGAAACACATAATCTTGGCTTCCAAAATACATGAGGTGAAACAACGGTTTATTTAACTGTGCAGCAAAATGTTTCAAAAATTCATAAAGCTTTTGTTCCTTCATGGAATAATTAATATAATGCGCTCTTTTTGGTCAACAAACATTTAAAAAGATTTACATTCATTGCAAAATATATTTTGTGTTAGTTAAAACACATTCGAGATTATAAGTCATTATTACCGTTTTTATACTAGTTTTAGTTAACAGTGGTTAGTTAAGGGTTGAAAAGACAAACAGCAAGTCGTACGGTGCACAGCACCTGAAAACTAATGACTTTAGTTCTTAAATATAATATTATAGGCGGAAGTACGTATATTATGACTTTTTCTGTACCAACACAGACAAAACTACACACTATGTATTTTCTGTGTTATTATAATATGTGACTTTATGATGTTTTGGATCTGACGATGAGTTACAGAGAAGTAAAATGATCTTCTTGTTGGCCAGTGTTCCAAACATTGCACGTGCATTACACCTCTCATGGAAGGGACTAGATTTTTGTATGTGTACCATACATACTCAATTGCTAACTGCTTTATTTTTTTCAGCTTACTTCTCGAGGACTTTGGTTGAGCAGTTTTTCAAGCAACCTGTTCACTGTAAGGGGTACGTGTTAATGATACGAGATTTCATGACCACCATGAGTTACGTAAGCATGCGTGACAACTTTAGAACTAAATGAGCATCAATGAGCAAATTCCTTAGCGCCATTTAATCCCGATAAACTTGTCCGTCTTGATCCAGGCAATGATGGGATGCTGGCTTGTTCGTCAAACTTTTTGATATATGCAAGTTTGTTGCCTTTGGATATCATTCGAACCAAACCTCTCCACATGAGGAAGTACCAGTAGACTTGTGGAGCCACAGCCAAGAAAAAGGCTATTTTCCAACCCCAAGGCATTTCGTAGAAGGCCTGAAACGTAAATTAAAATTTATTTGCTTATCAAAGCTTTGTATTTTGGGTGACAACCAGTATTTGGGCATACTTCAGAAGTGCTTAATCCCTGCTGCTGACCATACAAGTATGCAGAATAAAAGGGACTCAGTATCCTAAATACTGGAAACAGCAGGAGCATCAGGAATCCATTCACAGCATATGATGTAGAAGACTTCATCTGCAAGAAAATTAATGAGTGGGAATCAAACAACTATTTCCAGGTTACAAAAGTATTAGCAATAAAGGTTAATATTTACCTTGAGTTTACTAAGGATGAAACGCAAGCACACAAAAGGTGTACTTGCCTCCATGAGATATACGATTCCCATGAAGAAATCCCCATTTTTCACTCCATCTCGGAAGCACTATAAAATATTGAATATTAAACCAACTAGGCATTACAGCCCCAAATACAGTATTAAATGATATTTACATATTGAACATAAATTTACCAGCAATAACGTAAAACCAACGGGTGCCAGTACAATGTGGTGAATGACAATCACGGGAGACTTGAGCACGAAACGGCATAATAGTTTCCAGTACGACTCCTTTGGCTTTGCTTCAGTAATGGTGGACACGTAAAACATGGATAGCGTATCATAAAAGAAATATGGGAGACCAAACCAGGCATAAATTAACGTAAGTGGATGAGACTGCCGAAGGACATCATCGTAACAATGTCTGCATACGATTACGCCCGTCGTTGTCGCTAAAATGGCTTGAAATCCGGATACAAACCTACAAGCACATAATCAAATCACCAATTAACAATCCTCATCCTCCTTAACCAAACCCTTTAAGATTACCCCATAATTAA
The DNA here is from genome assembly GCA_027744375.1 of Orchesellides sinensis. Taxonomy (NCBI): domain Eukaryota; kingdom Metazoa; phylum Arthropoda; class Collembola; order Entomobryomorpha; family Orchesellidae; genus Orchesellides; species Orchesellides sinensis. The sequence goes on from JAHZNG010003630.1 coordinate 16,055, forward strand.
ATCTTTACTTACTTGTTTGCAATATCACTACAGTCTTTCTCCGTGAGATCGTATTGCGTTCTAAGGCGCCTTCCATGACTAGTCCTTAACCAAAAATACAGCTGCAGAACAAACAACACAGGAAAAACTATCCAACCGCCAAGAAACAGACAAAACGCAGCGAACCCCGTTGCCATACTCAGAGACTGCCTGTACAACCTAAATTAAATATATATATTTTTCTCCCGTTAGTTACTCCCAACTCGTCATCCCTTCTCCCTCACACTTACTCAAAAACACTCAATACACACACTGATTATTTGATACCGTTACCGGACAAACTAAACGATGGAAATTGGTTGCAAGGGTAACAATACAACGCCTGGCGTAGCCCAATCAAAATACACATCTTGTTTAACTTACTAAAAGGGAATATCACTACTAAATTTTCCTCTTCTCTCTCTCTCTCTCTCTCTGGCACAAAATAACCCAGCAGTGTGTACTATTGAGATATTTTCTCCTTCAAACACAAAAAAAACCATGTGAACATCCCATATCATCATATATTGTCTTATTATTACTATAGTATCCCTAAAGCTGCCTGGCTTTATGTTCCTTCCGGGCTATTTCCTTTCCACTGTACACCTCTCTCTCTCTCTCTTCTGTTGGCACTCCACAATACTCCTTTTCTCCGCACTGCTTAGTTTTTTTTCCTGCCTTCTCTCCCGAAACTCTCGACTTCCCGAGATCTCCCGCACTTGGACGTCCACGGAATACCCGGCCACAAAGACCTACCAAAAAAAATACAAACCATATGGAAAACATTAAAGCATTTTGTATATATGTAACCATGTATTTTACCAATACCTGATTCTACACAACTTTTACTCTTATTTTCTCCTACCCATGCTTTCACCCTTTCTTTTTTATACTGCATCTCTCTCATAAAAAATTATCCAATTGTGTGTCTAGAATTTAGTGCGACATTATTCCAATCCATATATACATACCATCATTACACACAGCCATACATAAATGTTATCGGCAACTGAACAACTTAAATATCGGATGTACCCAAAAAAAACCTGCTTTAGTTCTTTTTGGCATGCTTTTGTATTCATACAATTAATCCTTGTTAACCAAACACCTTTTAACTCTATAACCACATACATGATTTTATAAAATGTAGGGAAATCACTATTTATTGTTTTCAACCAATCAATCAATCAAAATATATTCTTACCAAGCTACTTTTGACTTTAATACTGTCTCTCTTTAACCACCTCAATTTATTTATTTTTTTGTGTAATACAATTTGAGAAAAAACCACGTTAGAAATGTCTCTATTGATGAAAAACAAGAGTTCGTCAAGTAGTTCGTGTATTTTGAAAAGACGTATGGCTTCATTATAACAATAATTTGTTGGAACAATGTAGTTATGTGTATTTTGAAAAGACGTATGGCTTCATTATAACAATAATTTGTTGGAACAATGTAGTTCCGTCCATTTTAATCTCAATCAATTTAATATAAGTTTGGTTGACATTTAAATCCAAATTCTAATTTAAATTGTTCATAACATTGAAATAATTGCGTAATGGATATCACGTTAAATTTTAAATTTACAATTGGCTTCATTTCCCGCAATGTCGTTTTGCACGATGGCTTTCCGTTATGCACGTTTCGTATCAAATGGTAAACGTTCTGATACCAGGGCAGGGGAAGGAAAGCGTCTTTCACCATTCACCATTGCATGAAATGATGTAGACTCACTTTCCCCAAACAAGGACTAGACAAGAATGCTACATTGTTATAGTTAACAATGGGACTATTAGTAACTTGGTATTTCCTATTCTATCGTATATCCTTTTACTAATGCAATGGATGGGTTACGGGTTATTCTTGGTGTGTTGGTATTTCGCACAAGTCCATTTTCTTCGTATGAGTTTATTGATGAAGTGACCGGTAAGCTTTATATATATATAGGTGAAAGTAAGGTGAAGGAAAATGTATGGATGAAATGAACTGGTAATAGAGGAATTTACTTTTGCTCTAGGAGAAAAGAGAAAACTTTCGTTTTTGCAATAGTCACGTAACAGTTAAGTAGGAGATGCAGGTCTTGTCAGGATGTTTAGGTGAATCCTACAAGATGAAATAAAAGGAGGAAATAATGGCTGTACATATTTCTCTCTTCTGAAAATTGCAACAAGTTTGTTTAAGGGAGTAACGAAAGGTAGGTTATTTTTAAAAGTGTGAAGCTCGTTACATAAGTACACATGTATAGAGAGAGTGATATATGATATGTGGTAGCCTTGATAGTTTGCTAACTGCTCTTGTGTGTGTGTGTGTGTGTGTAAGTTGTAACTAAAATCCTTAAATACGTTTTGTGTCTGTAATTGAATATCTGTTTAGGGTAGAATTTATGTTTGTCATGAAAACTTTTGTGTTCGTAGAGAAATGGCTTTTGTGTTGCAGAAGGTGAAAGGGTTGCATATCAAAACTTTCCCCATTTTCCCATGAATTTGAACCATTATTATTCAAAGAGTTTTAGGACAATGTGATCTAATTACCGTTTTATTCAGTGGTTTACTATATACCGTTATTTTTGTGTGAGACGCGTATATTCTCTTGGAGAGAAAAAACAACTTTTGAAAATATAGCATTGAAGCAACCATATTTCTATGAAATGTCTGAGTTATTGAAGAATATTGGGAACTCGAAGGCATATTGGAAGCTTGAGCTTATGCCGACTGAAAATACTAGAAAGCCAAAAATACCATACATTTTATCAAGGAATGGATGCTAAACTTTTTTAGTCCAAGTATTTCTGTCGTTTGCGTCGTTTAAATGTCAACGCAAATTCATGATGTTACACAAGTTTTGAGAACGTAAATACCGTTTATGTCATTTTGAGAGCAAGGAAGATGGAAAACCTGGTAAAAACCGAAAGTCTTTGATGAGAACAGACTTACACCAATAAATCAAATGGCATGCAAAATGTTCCTTTAAGTTATGTTTCAGAGAGCAGACGCCCACACGATGATGTAATGTACATATATGCACATCTACACCGTGAACTAAAGATACATATTTATATTTTATGTCACTTTTCTCACATTAAACACTGATGAATTTTTGAATTGAGGTTGATATTATTCCATCACAAACTTATTAATGATAAGTTGATTACGCTAAAATAAGAGCTGGTGCCGAATGTAACGTATGCGACAAGTTCTTCTTAAGCACTTTAATTTATTCGTGTAAAAAGGTTTGAAAATTTAATGGAAACCCGTTTGAGAAGAATCGCTTTAGGCTGTAATGCTTATTGCACCACGCTAGAATGAATGAAAAATGTTTATTTGGTTTGTGGGATTCAACAACTCTAAACTGCACATTTGCACTTTAGTAGTCAATTAGTTGAAAAGAATAACCTAATGGAATATTCCACCACAAGCCGGATAGTATTTATTACTGTGAGAGAAAACTAATTCAGACAACAGAGGCATAAATTATACTAAAAAACTCATTCAACTAAAAGAGTTCATCCACATGTTTAAAACGAAGTTACTGAGTGATAATGAGTAATGATAATATGGAGCAGAATTTCATCTGCATGAAGCGTATCAGCCAAGAACAATAAAGCACATGAAACGCTGAATATTATAAATGAGCAAACTTTTAAGTCATATCTACTATTGTATTTCAACTATATTTTATGAATTGTGTCAATATAAGGCAAGTTTTAATGCATATCATATGTAATCATCATTCATCAATGTGTCCAATTGTATCAAGGAAAGGATTTTCCTATGTATCTCCTAATGATAAACGGATATTACCTAGTTTACATGCATACATATGTTAAGTAAAGATAATATGGGAGGAAATCTGTACAGTTTTCGTTAAGATCTTTATATCTGTATATTTTCCTGATATTGAATATAAGATTAGGATCTGTACAACCAAAACTAAAACACATAACGTCCTTAATCTTGCAGCTGCAGTTTTGTAATGTAAATATATATTTTTGCTTTTATTGAGATACGAAAAGCATTTAAGCTCAAAGTTCATTTATCTTACAGTATTCATTGCATTTTAGTAGATCGTTTTCCTGACTCATGACATATCGTTTTCGTTTTCCTGCATATCGGGTAATGCACGATAACTTGAAAACTGGAAGCCGCTTTTTGGTATTTGGTTGATGCCAACGATGCCGTGCTGCCTCAACGCTTAGCCCTTAACATCTTGGATTTTTAGGTGCATGAAAAAATATCAGCACATAGGACGCGAAGGTCTTAATAAGCGAGCTAGCTGTAATTAAAATTACATTGGCCATGTGCTTATGAGGTCCCTTAGAAGCAGAGATTAAACTACTCCAAGAACAGTATAATTTGTTGGAAAATATTATGGCCCTTACATCTTCATATTATGGCATTTTTTACTTTAAAAACTTAGGAAAATCCACCGATTGAGGAAAAGCCTCCATAACTTACTTGTACCTGAACAAGGCATAACGTTATGCATGTATCAACAGCTTCGGTGTTTTATATTGTGCCTATTCTAAGTTGAAAGATTCCAACGCATTACTATGAGGCTTCACATTTGGGCATTTTGTACCTTTTCTAATCTGTTTTGCAGTATTTATTCATTAGTGTCACTTGGCTTCTTTTCTAATTCCCACTTTTCTCAATGTAGTCTTTTCGGTGTGCTATATGACGGAGCTTAAGTATGTGATCTTGTAAAATAGAATAATGCTAAGCGAAGGTAATTGCTTCACGGGATAATTTCTACACATATAGTATGTAAATCTGCATGGAATTATCATACAGCGCAATAGTAAGCGGTTTTAGAGATTCGCGTATCTAAAAGAGTCTTAATCAAAATAGGGAGTTTCGCTACAAAACAGCTTATAGTAATAAGATACATTCAAGACAATAATCAGACACCCATTTTGCTTAGGTACTTTTCCTTTTGAAAAATCCAACATAATTATTTCCATCAAAAATAAACATTTCAGCTACTCTAGTTTTTTGTATATATTCCGCAATATTGAAGGGAGCACCAATATTCATATTTAGTGTATAATTTAAAAATGACATTCATCAGGGATTATATTTAGCTATAGTTTCTTTGAAGTGTGATCAAGCAATACATCAGTTTTCGTTACGCTTACAAAATGAAAAAGTCAAAAGTAGTAAGTATTTATGCAGACAAAGGCTCAAACATTATATTTACATAGCATTTCTCCCGTCTTTTTATTAAATTACACACTTGGAAGCATTTATTTCTCTTCAGACTTCAAAATGCAGAGTACAAAATGGAATATGTATTGGAAACTTGTCATACGAAGTCAAAAAGTTTCAATACCACTGGGTGAAAAAGTTAGTCTTTCTCCGTTTGATCTAATAATAGTCAGAAAGAAGATGTAAAAATCAATAGTGCCGACTTCTTAAATATTGGTAAAAGGTTTTCCTTATTTTTGATTGAAGAGTTGACTTTCCTTTTCAATTCGGGGAGTTATTAGGCCAGACAAATAAAGTTGGATGCATACCTCTCTATGTATTTTAGGAATAAAAAACTTGACTGGTTTGATTTCACTTTAATTAACTATGAATTTTAGATCACCCTTAAAATATTAGCAAAACTGATTTTATTAAATTACAAAGCCTAAAATGAATTTTGATTTGATATTCAAGTTTTTAAATAACATACTGGATTTTCTGCTCAAAATTTTGTTTTAATTATGCCGGAATGTTTTAGATCCTTTTCGCAGCCTACCATTATAAAGAAATCGCTTTGAGGGAATTGATTTAATTAACGATGAACAAATAATACCCACCTTGCTGAGTCATTGTATGGAAGCACAATAATACTATATACTGCTTTTCTACTACGCTATGAAATACATTCATGTCAACAAAGACAATTCTTGAAATGGGACACAAAGTCAGCTCATTGGCGACCAATCGAGTATTCAGCAATTTTAATGAGTATTGATTGCGCCCGTCTGGAAACATTGTGGAAGTCCATACTGCCGCCCACACTCGTATGATATTTCACATGCACACATGGTAATGCTTATAAGATGCTTTCATTATTGAAAAGGGCAGTCTTGACGTGAACTAATGTTCATTTTTCCCCTACGCTCACCTTTATTACAGAGTTGACGAATACAACAAAATAAAATGAGCTTTTTCATCAGTATAACTCTATAATACAATTCCTGAAAAATCCATTCACCCCGTTTGTGTTCATTTTCATTAATCATTATTAGATTGAAGCTGAAGCACAGTACATAATATTCTGGTCGTCTACAAATGCTGCTCTTCTCTCTCTACCTCACTTTGGCCTGTCTATTTCGAAGAGTGATGCACTCCTCCTGCTACTGTATTTACTTCTTTTCCTATACCTGGTACAAACTTTTATTCACTTGAAGACAGGAAATAAGGAAACTAGTTTATCAGATATTGGATAAATTATAAATGTACTTTTTTTACTTGGTGGGGGACAAAATTGGTGCAATCTTTTTGGTTAAAGGCGAGGGAGAACTAGGATAAAAGGCCATTTGCCTTGTATGGCTGCATTTCCCAAATTTCGCTTTTTACTATTACTTTGCTGCAACAATGCCTAATGCTGTTATGAACTGTCTTGTATGTGTCCCCTGGTTCTTCTCCACTGGGGTCACGTGTGATTGACTTTGCCAAAAAACTATAAATATGCTACACAACGAACATAAACCAGATCTCCCGAAATGAACTCAAAGTCCAGTAAACTTGTAGCTCATTGTCTGTAATGTGTAATAGCTGCAATAGTTCTGAAGTGGATTTTGCTCTTTGAAAATAACTATATATTAAGAGTGACACGTAGGAAACTGAAAACAGAAACATTAGTTACGCTTTCACTCGCTTCCTTTCCTATTTAACACTTTAAGCACGTAACCTAGCCAGTATTAAAATTAGATAAGCCATTTAGTTTTATAGAAGTCATACATTATTATCATTGTTTGGTCTCCTTTTTCCAGTTGAATTGATGCAGTAGAGTTATGGGCCTACTAAAATGAATCCATATCATGTATTCAAAACGTTAAAACGATAGGATTACGAGTAAACACACATAATGAAACAAATGTGTGCATTTAATATGTATCTCCTCCACGTTTGTTTGAAGACGCCATCTTATTTAGCATCCTTGTGCGATTCAACAATTCTAGCGTAAACACTCACGATGAACTACTTCACTGACTTCCCTTTTTCACTAAGCATTTTAGAAGAGTTCCTTTCATGTTATTCTAATAAATGTAACTAACGTTCTGAATTTCTTGCTCATTCTCTACTCTGGCTCTTATTGTGTTTGCTTCCGTATCAAAGCAGACGTGAAAGAAAGTAAGCAAAACGAAAGATATTGCTTTTTCTAAGTAACCTCTAATAAAAAGGTCTAAGGAGTGTAATGAACATTGCATTATGTGTGTGTACATATATGTCTGCTTCATTTCTTACTTTCTCTCTCTTTTTCTTGTAGTTAATACACAACAAGTTCAGTGGTTTATGGAAGAGCAGAAGGGCATGGAATATTATGGCATGATAATGTTTTGATGATGATTTGGTTTTCTTGTCACTCATAATAAATGACTGCTATCAGTTCGTTTTTTGTATCATGACCTACTTACTTTATGGAGTATGGAGGTGCAAGCACAGCATGATGCATTATTATTATCGAAATAACAAAATCTATCTTCCCTCAGTCTGACTTTTCTTATTTGGGGGATTATCTGAGGTAAGAATGTGGAATACCTACTACGTTGGTTGAGTAACGCATTCTACTCGTTTATTCTTTGACATGGTGAATTAGGAAAGACGTATGTATACCATAAAGAGGAAAAAATGCGAAGAAGAAAATCTTGCAATACATTATATTGTATGAGAGCCATTATTGAAATTGATGATTTTTTAACCATTCACGATGACGACGTACTACCAAGTAGAGTTTTATGAGATTCTTCTGATCAATGATAGACTTGGATGAATTAAATTGTTTTTCCCTATTCGTCTTCCTTTTGTGAAGAGAAATGGGAAAACGGAAATGGTAGTTTTAGTGAAATACCATGTCGGAAGTCTTTAATAGTTTCCTATGTAACATGCTTTCTACTAAATGGTAATAACGTAGATAAAGTAACGTTTATTTTGTACTATTTGACTAATAGTGGCATGCTTCAATTGAAATGGCCCAGTTTTTGTGAGTGCTGACCAAAAGAAATATATTACCAAGTCTGATGTTAACTGTGGAATTTATCAGTAGGACCACTGCGTGTGTGAATGATATACGATTTAACAAAAGTACCTTGGGATACCCATCAAAAAGTGTAGAAAAATTACTTTCAGTTACATGATTCCACTTTGTTTGTCTATTTGTTATTAGCAGAGAGCTTCTTCAATTGGGGCATTCTGAAATGACCTTTGGTCTTTAAAGGGGTAACCTTTCCTTCAACTTAAGTAGGGTAAATGTAATACAGGAAAGTCAGAATAGAAGTCAGTTTGTTTCTAACTTCTTATTTAATATTCAGTAGCTTTTTTAATTTTTATCTACATTCCGCAACATTTTGTCATATGTAATAATTGATATGACAGGATTTTCGATGGGCAACCAAAGATTGAATTGATATCTTGACCGTTCATTTCTAACTGCTTCGCTAGCACATAAATGTCTACTTTAAATGCTTAAGCTTATGCAAACATTATCAAATATTTAATCGTTCCGTTTGTGGTTTTCCTAGAAAACCGTTGTTCGTACAAAATCAACGGGAGCCAGTCTCGTTTTAGGTTTATACATTTAGGCCCGACATAATTTACACATTTAACATTTCTACAAGACAATTTTTAGGTGGTTTGTATTTT
>JAHZNG010003631.1:0-15140 GCA_027744375.1 Orchesellides sinensis
TGACTGAAAATCCCTATTGTTAGTTGTGCGTTATTTTGTTAGATTCACTAGAAGTATTATGATTAATGTAAACATTTACTTTTATATTCAAATATGTAGCACCTTGTTAAAGTTGAAATGCCTGCAATGTGTTTTATCGATAAACTTTAATTTATGTATCTGTGTGTCATGTTTTCATTAGTGATTAGTTTTATATAACTTGTGTTGGATCAATCAGCTAATCTATATTCAATTTCCTGTAAGTTTCGCGATGCTTATCTTAAGGTTAAGATACACTTTAATCAAATATTGTAGGTTGCATTATATATTACATTACATCCTATCACAATGACAATTGGTGATTGTGTGCAAGAAAAGTTTGGTTAATGTTAAGTTCATCATAGATTGTTTTAAGATGTATTTTTAGGATTATACTGTAGGATTCTCTTGACATATTTAATAGTATGTTCGAGTAGGAAATATTTTTGGAACCAATAGATCCTCAACGCTTATTCTCCAATATAATTGCACTGTGATACGCATCAATTTAGCTGCATACAAACATTTTTAAATTCTAATTTCCAATTAATATTTATGTCGGATATCTTGTTTGATAGTAGACAGGAAGCATAAAAACTTGATGACCACCGAAATGAGTTTGTCCAAGTGGGCCATGCACATGCAGAACAGAACAATGCAGAATGCAGTAAAACTGAACATCATGGAAACAGTATATATGATCAATATACAATTTCATTAAAACATATTAGCTGACAAAGTAATTTGGTGGTATGCTTCTTTATAAAACTGCAGTTTATCTATATCTCACAATTCAACAATATATCCATTCATCTCCTCTCGTATGTCCTTATAAAAGTTATAACAAGTAGAAATATTTACACATATAACTTCAAACGGACGGATGTTAAGCCACTGAAAACGTGATACCACATTTAAGAAAACATAAGTTAATTTATAATTTTTTACGTGATATACATACATTACATTGTAGTAAATACAATCATAATACACACCATGGGTCAAACTCTTTCCGAGCCTTTGACATCCAAAGATTCATCGGCCTGTGAAAATAGCATGTTTAAAGTTGGCTCAAGCTGCATGCAAGGATGGCGAGTGTCAATGGAAGACGCACACGTTCATATTTTATCACTTCCGGAAGACAAAGAAGCTGCTTTCTTTGCAGTTTACGATGGTCACGGTGGGTCTGCAATAGCAAAACATGCTGGATCGAATCTCCACAAGTATATTACCCAAAGACCTGCATACCTAAACGGAGACATTCCAACCGCTTTTCGTGAGGCATTTCAAGAATTCGACTTTGCAATGCAAAAGGACGATAAGCTCAAAAGGGAAGTGTGTGGAACTGCTTTTTGCATGGAAAGCCCTGGAGACAGTATTGCTCAAAAATAGCCTCTACTTTAGAACCCGGCTTGTTAGGATTCACAAGAAGAATTAGAGATTATCCAAAACAGGATTCATCTGATGATGAGGAAAGCGCGATTCCCGATGATAAGCTGAAGACTGCCAAAACCATTAGTGCCTGCTTATCAGAAGTACTGTCCAAAAATTCTGAACCTGGAGCTGGAGAGGACGCCAAAACCAACGTGACAAGCGTTTTGCAGGATGTCATGCAAGCAGAAGACTATATTCATAAAGGTAAGGGTGGACAAGTTGTAGTTAATGTCACACAGACTTCATACACTGGAACAACAGCAGTTACTGAAGTTCCTGCTAAAGATGCATCTCAAAGTTCTCAACTTACTTCGATGAGTGAGCTATTCAGCGTGCTAGTCGAGGAGGTTTTACATGATAATTCAAGCCATGAGCATTCAGATAAGCATTCAGAACAACGGAGAGACTCAAATTAAAACCTTTGTAATTTTCATAATAGTAGTAGTCATACAGTTTTAGCGTTTTATACTCATGCTTAATTTAAGTGTAGATTGTATTCACGTACGTAAGATAACAGTAATAAAATTAATTGAAAAACTGACTGTATTCAAAAGACAAATTGAATATTTATTTGTATTTATTGCACAATGATGGGAGGAGAATTTGGAAAGTGTCTTTTAGAAGAACAGTAGTAAGCTGGAACATGCACAGAACGAAATACAAAAGAACACAGAGTTACCATTTACATTGCATAAAATGAAAGAAACTCTTGACTCATCTCTACACATCACAACTTTTTCTCTACCATAGCACATCGTTCTTAAAATTATCAACTGCACTATTAAATATACAATCATTACTGTTTTTATACAAGTACCATCAACCTTACTGAGTTTCTTTGCCTGAAGAAGGTAAACAAGACTATTTATATTAAATTCGTGGATTTAATTAAAAATCGTGGTATTTACGGTGAGTGTTTGTGTGAAAAGTTGAAACGAATGTTGAAGAATTTTAGTAAAGGTAATTACAAATGACTGTTTGTCTCTCATAAATACAAATAATTTCTCCATAATTCAGTTTCCAACATTATCATACTCATAGTTTGCAAGCTAATCACTAATCAAATAAATTGTGACTGTGACTCACAAAACATAGCGAAGTAAACGCGTAGTTTCTGACATATTGTTTAGATATGATAACCATTATATATTGCATCTGCATTTGCTCTATTTAGTTGGCATTTGTGATGAAAGATTAACTGCTAAAGTATTCAGTATCATGGAATATTTAAAGTGGAAAGTGCAATCATAATATTATTTCATTTATCATCATAGCATCCTATTACATATCATCCAAAACTTAAAATATCGCCTGCCACGCGCCATACACACAATTAGGGTTTGGTTTCGGGTGGCTTGGGAAGCTTCACTATTTTCCATTACAGATCTCTCTTCATCTTGATCCTTTGCAGGAAAAACATACAGAAAATTTTCATAGCGCAGCAATAGCTATAAGAACATTAAAGATAAACTCACATGTGAACTTTTAGATACAAGTTTAAGCAACAGTATATCCCATTGACAAGAGTTCTTCGTCTGAACAAAGCTACATACCTAGCTTATGTACAACGCATCTACAATCTACATACGCTATATGTATGTCTCCATCTCCAAACCGATATCTGTATATTTTCCCTATCCATATCCACATTCATTCACAACGCGAGAAGGGCGACCAGACTAACAACGTGGTAGACGATAGTAAAAAAGTGTATCCGTTATGCTTTATGTACATCTGCCTGCTCATATGTATCCAATCCCATCCAATATTCCAAGTTCCTATTAAGTCTGAGTGCGGCAGGAAAAGAGTTCTCTTTTCATACACAAAGACAACAACGAACAGGAGCAGGAGAGGTACACAAACTATTTTACCTCTCTCTCATCCATACCTTTTTTTATACATATCAATACATATACATATTATGCACAAGTGTAGACTACTTATAATAATTATTGCAATAGTATAAGCATTTTCCAGAAATGTCCTTCTCCTGTGGTTATTTCGCACTTAGCAAAACTAACCATCAACACATTTCCAGTGTATCCATTCATTCATAAGCGCATATTCCATTAAAAAATTCTCATACTATGCGAAATACCCTTATCTTCATCAAAACTATAATTTACTCAACGTAGNAAAATTCTCATACTATGCGAAATACCCTTATCTTCATCAAAACTATAATTTACTCAACGTAGCTCTCCCACTAATTAATTACTTTACCTTATTTTAAAATCTCACAAGGTATTTCCCCATATTTTAACTTAATTTTTACCGAAAAAGGTACCAAGTTCGTAAAAATAGGATGCTCGAGAGAGAACAAGACATTTTATAATACAGTAACACATTTATGCATACCTAAATGGACGCCTTGCATTGGCTCAAGAGTCTCAAAGAATTGGTTTGAGTTTAGCGGGTGCAATCAGAAAAGCCTTCCGTGTGGTTAGCTTCCCTTTTTCCTTCGTCTAAGCGAAGTATGGAGGAGAGTGTAAATAACACTTTTTTATTGTAAGTGCAGAAGAGTGGACATCATCGTAGATTCATTTTTTAGTTTTGTTGTTACCTAATTAAATTAAATGGTAATGTATCTCTAGCTGACTAGTTAAATAAACATTGTTGATGGTCAAGCAGCAGTATTTATACAGGTTAGAGTTGTATTGCATTTCTATATTTTGCAATGTATTCGTATATTGTTGGTGGTGACACGATAACGCCCCCTTGTCCATGGTGGCCATACAGTGCACTATGATGTTAGCGTCTGCCTATCCAATATGGTGGATGTAGTTGTTGTTTGTCATATTCGCTAAACAAATAGATTGACTTGAGGAGGTTATTCTCGGTCATTGCATATTTCCTTTCAAATTTAAATTGGATAATTTCGTATTTTTAGTTTTGTTTTGGAGACCAAAGAGAGGAATACAATTTCTGCTTTTTTGGGTTAGATTCTCAATATTTGCTTTGTAGCACTTCTATTTAAGCGTTGATCTTGATTAGGGTTTAATTGTTCTGTCCATTTTCAATCTTCATTTCGTTTCCTGTTTTATGGCTGAAATCATAGGCAGACTTACAACATTCTTTTAGCTGATTTTAATTGAAGTTAGCGGAAGACATTTAATTCTTGAGTCATCTTGCCTGTCATTATCAAAGGTTAAAGGGTATGGTTTATATATCAGCTTTAAATTGCACTTAGGCAAATAAAAAGCGTTTCTAGCTCTAAAATACTTTTTGTTATTTAAGGTCTACTCAGCCTTAGCATTTTTCGTTAAAACGTTTGTTAAATTTTTCATAATTGGTTTGAAAGACTTAAAATAAGATAACAAAGCATATTTACTAACTAGTAAGTCTGGAGGGATTGAACGTTTCATTTATAATTGATTTCGAACAGATAATCTCCCTCTGATTTAGTATTTGTTATAAACTGACTAAATCCACTAAACCTACATTTAGATTAGGTACAAAAATATTTAGCAGGGACATTGATTACTAGCAATTAAAGTTTAATCATTCAAGAGACAATTTGGTAGTTGTTGACCTGTAGGTGTCGTGTCAATAATTAGTTTAATAGCCCAAGGCATAAACCATGTGTGTTTGTTTAAGCGTAAGCTGAAGCTAGTATGAGGATATTGAGGATTGCATTATTCAAACATTACAGATTTCCGTGTATATACCTAAACAAGCTAGTTTACGTTTTTTACAAAAAACAACATACATATTTACTGCCAACTGCATGGAAGGGTTAAGAGTCATGAAGTCAGAGGATAAAAAACGTAAATAAAGCAAGAGCACAGGTGTGGTGATGCTTGTATTTTTTAAAGAAACAGAAAACGAATATTTTATTGTATTTTACTTTTGGACAATAATAATAAAGCATTGTTCAGTCAGGTACATACAAATAAAGCAAGAGCACAGGTGTGGTGATGCTTGTATTTTTTAAAGAAACAGAAAACGAATATTTTATTGTATTTTACTTTTGGACAATAATAATAAAGCATTGTTCAGTCAGGTACGTAGGTAAAATAAGGGAGGCAGAAATCCCTAAAAATTTAATTAAGAAATCAATAAGATTCCGCATGTTAGTAGAAACTGCAATTTTTTACTGTGGGGGAGTATTTGAGGTGAAGCTCAATCATGATTATGGGACTGTGTGGCTTAATCTTATTGTATGTTGTGGTATTAATTGGGATGATTGGAAAGTAATTGCATTATGATCATAATGATGTTTTTGTTTACTTTTTTCAGTATATGAAATTGGAATCATGGCTGGTTAGTCTGGAGTAGGAAATTGAGGTGAGAGAGGGATAGTATTATATAATCAAAACAAACCAGGAAGAGTTAAAAAACGTGGACCGTTAAAGTACGCATGGACAGTACTACCACTTCTGAACATTCCAACGACAAAGAGCTGGAGAAACCACCAACACTCACACTTGCGGAGTCGGCAGGTGAGAAAGTCAGCGGCGGATGTGATCAACCAATCATCACAATGGCATCTGTTGGAGACGAAAAGACAGGTGTGTAATTAAAAAAATGGATAATAAGATGTTGAATTAGGATTTCGATTATGTAGTTGTACTTGAGAGAGAAATGTTATTGTATATTCTGTAATATGTTTTCAATTTTACAGCTAAAATGCCGGTGCTACAACCAAATGTAAGCATTGTAGGTACGAGGACGAAATCAGGAAGAATTCACAAGCCAGCAAGGAATTTTAACAGTGACGAGTACGTCGTGCCCGCATTAGTCAAAAGACGAATTCCAAACAATAGCAGAGCACATATTTTTCGAGCACAGGCTCAAGCTGGAGCAGCTGCGTCTTCTGCTGCAAGTGAAATGGATCCGGTAACAAATTTTTCATAATGTATTTTTAATCATATTACACAGTAGAACCAGGTCATCTATATTTTATGTATTTAATCAACAGCAAATCCGAAGCAGACTGGAAGAAAGGTTTGCAAAGGCGTCTTCGCAAGTTGAGGAGAGTCCGTTCAATTTCATTATTAGCATGTGCTTCAAAGATTTTGACAATTCTCAAAGTATTTCAGTTTCAGACATTCATACTAAAGTAAGTTTAAATCAAAATATGCAGATTATGTACATATGTGATCTAAATAAAAATATGTTTTTAATGACTACGAATGTTTTTTGTACAACGCGGTTTTAGGTCAGAGAAATGCACAAAAGCTGGACTAAAGGACCTTATAAATTGAGAGACGACGAAACTAAGTTTCTTCAGGAGTGTATAGTTAAACCAGGTAAATTAATAAGGGAAAGGAAAGAGAATTAGCTTATAATACTGATGTGTACCATAGCATTTACACATAAATCGGAACTTTCAGAATGGTCTCGGATTTCCATGAAAGAATGGAGAATCCTAGCAGAGTCACTAAAAGATCGATCGAACAGAATGAGAAAACGATTTTCACGAGGTGGAAGGATGAGTAAAGGTAGCGCACAGACACTATTACAGAAAGATTGTTATAAATATTTGTAAATGCCATATAGTGATGAATGTTTTTTCTTCGTTGCAGCAAATAAGCGTAAAGAAGAAATCAAGAAATGTTTTGTGGATCTAGGATCAAAAATCGTTGGTTCTCAGGACGGAAACTCTGATGAAGAATTAGATACAGAAGAGTACTTTGATGACACTGGTATGGAAGAAGACATTGGGGATATTGATAACTCGTCGTCGCATAGTTCCAGACTCTCAGTTAGAAGGTCCAACCAAAGAAGTAGTAAAACTCCATCTTTGGCAAATGACGAGAGTAAAGACGTTGATTTTGAATTAAGTTTGAGTTCTGTTGGTATTGATGATATCACGAGTGAAGACTTGAAAGATGAAATGTTTGATGACCTCGAAAGTTCTTTGGTTAACGAGTCAAAGAATAGCAAGGTGGAAAACAGCAATTCTATGGTTGCTGCCCTACATGCTACTCTTCAAAAAGATGGTGGTCCTCAATTCGATCCTAGTCAGTATGAACCCCCAGAATTAGAAAAGGACAGCACTATGTTTGCTTTGGAGGACATGGAGGATGTTGAAAATTCGTGCAACTTTTTTGAAAACCTTGAAGAGCCAAGTTTTGGGAATGCTGAGACTCCAACTGGGTTATCCGACGAAGCATTTGCAGAATTGGAACAACGGGTAGCAGATGATCTTGATGAAAATATGGACCTGGGAGAAGATGAGTCAATAGATAAAGATCAACAGCCAAGCACATCAGCTAGAAGTAATGTGGCTATTAAAGGAGGCGATAAATTAGATTTAAGTGCTGTAGAAATTGAAGAATCATCTGGTACCGTAAAAGTCTCAGCAAATGTCGATTTAGCCAATCCCGGCGTTACAATGATTTCTACAAAAACTGCACTTATGTGCGCGCTAAAAATTTCTGAAGACTTCTTACCATCCTCTCATGAAAAATACTTGGATCGTTTAGAGATTACGGAGAAGTACAGACATGATGACATAGATGATATTCGAAAGAAATTTAACATGAAGCCGTCTGCACTTGCAACAAAGCGAAAGTTAACATTAAACACTGATCCCAAGACTAAAGTAGCTCTAAAAGTTATAAACAACGGGGGAGATAAACCCAAACCACATCCTTACCTGAGATCTGCATATGCGAAATGCAGAAAATTTATGGAAGATGAGACAACTGTAATTGAAAAGCTGGGAAACAAGAAAATAATGGCTGCAGGTCGTGTCATTGAAATCGACTACGAAAATTATCTTAAGGAAGCAGATGTCGAAATACCCTATGATGAACTGGGAGGTCAGATGCCTACCCTACCACCCCCAACAGTGTCAAATTGTCACGCACCTTCTTGTCGTTTGGGGTGTATTTGTTCTTCTATTAGTGAAGATATGCCACCGCGAAAACATTGTGGAAGGCCGAAATGCTTTTTCGAGTGTAATTGTCAGCAGATATTATTTAACAGCAATGACGACGGAGACATCCGTAGTCGGCTTCGACCACGGGTTAGTTTGCTGAATTGGCGAGCAGAGTCAACAGAAAAAGAGAAGGAACCTATGGTAAGTTATAATTTAGGTTATTTTTATATAATTAGCTAAACTTGAGAATGCTATGTAAAATTCTTTTGCTTTAACAGACAAGCTACAGACAAATGGAAAGGGGTACCCATTTCATTCGCGTTCGCCGGACAACTGTGCAGCCAGAAAGATTGCGTAGAGAATTTGTCTTGGATGGGAAGGTGGTAGAAAGAAATCCAAAAGTAGCCAATGAAAGACGTAGAACGAAAGCGCTGCTGCAATCCTCTCATAGAAGAATCATGGCCAAGCCTGAAGCACATAATAGATTTGTACGAATAGTACCTGGAAAACCAGAACCCAAATCTAAAGTCAACATAGATCAACTAAAGAAGAAGTGTACTCCAATGACTGTTGATGTGGAGCACTTGGACATTGAAGTGTAAGTTTGTGTAATCGTAAAATCATCAAGTGCAACTTATTTAAACAATTTTTTTCGGATTTTAGATGTGGTCTTTATATTTCCAGGTCTGAAGTCAAACCTGATGCTAAGGAAGTCAAAGGTCGCCCTAAAAAGGAGCAGAAGTCTCCAGACTCTTCACAAACTAAACTTTCCCGAAAGGATATTGAAGAAATCAAATCTAGTATGTTTAATAATATAATACAAGTATTATATAAGATGAATAATATAAGTATAACTAGTAGCTTCATGTTCATGTTATATAATAATGCATTGTTTTGTGTCAATTCCAGTTATTCAAGAAATGACGGAAGATTGTCAGTTGCTGGCCTTAGATGATAAAATTGGGTTTTTCTCATGGTCCAAAGGAGTGGTTCGTCCCAAAGTCGTGATGTATCAGGTTATGCAAGGGGATGAGTTCAGAGTTCCATGGCTGTACTTACCCATACCCCCTCAAGGTTACTCGTGGATTTGCCACTATCTGACATCTTCTTTTGAGAAGACGGATTATGTCTACATACCGGAAATCAAGTGCTGTATTCCTTCGCAAGCACTCAGAGTAAACATGAATAATGCATTTGTCAGAAAAAAACCTGTAGTATTCGATGTAAAAGCAGAGGGAAATTCCTCTGGAGTAGGTAAGTTGAAAATTTCCAATAGCTACATTACATTTAATTAGACTTGTACATTGTACTAAAAGCGTTATCTTCTTTCTAGGTAAAATCTACTTCTTTCCAGACCTTCCAAAAGTACTAGTCTGTGGGCCATTTAGAACGGACCAAACAACGGCAAATCCAAAAGACCCAGCAAGTGCCGATCAAATAGCTGCTGCTTTGCAACATTTGGAGAGACTTCGTCTCATGAAGCGTTTCGGGGATGATCAGTCATGGAAGCGATTTACTAAAGCGCCAACAATATTCCCAATCAGACAACGTAATGTGAGTGGAGAGAGTTTATACACTTATTAATTTATATGATTTGATGTAAGGCTTGAAATGTCTAATTAAAAATTTTCTTGGGTTTTAGGACAACGAAACAGTACTCTCGGCTGAAGAATCTAGAGCACTCTTTGCTCAGATATACCCGAGTTTAATGGAAGGGGTACGTTAAATACTTTTACTGGAATATATGTACATTACTAATACTGCTGTGCCACGTTTCTTAATTTTACACTGACTTTCCCTTGTTTTTGTAGGCGACACCGGATGTGCAGTATGGTGGAACAATAAAACCCATGATTCAGTTTGACTGGGCGAGTGCAGTGAAATTTGTCGGCTTAACGGGTGCTGAGAATGAAAAGATTTCTATAACCGAACTTATTACCCTAGACCCATAATTGAATTTAAGAACTCACGTAGTTCTACCACATTCACGTCTCGGAATTCGGAATCGCATATTATGTACTGATTATGTATTGTATGTTCGTCAACAGGAAAGTTGACAAGAACGGAGTTTAATTATGGAACACTGTGTATTCATTAATTTAAGTAGATGAACTATTTTCTTTATATAGATCGTTACTTCTTCCGAAGCGGTATCAGTCTCTGTTCTGTTAAACTGTAGTATTGCTGAAACTACTTTAAATTTCTTAAAATATCCATCTAAACTAATATTATATGTAGACATCACTTTTACGCATTATGAAAGGCTACTTTCAGTTGTATTGTGTAATTAATGATGAATTTATGTAACAGCGAAAGAAAAATAAAGAGAAAAATTGTATCCTATTGTTGATTGAGAACCAATTAACTACGCTACTACTTAAACTCAAAAACTGACTTCCTCAAAGCAGCATAAACGTTGCATACTACTGCACTGGTAAGACCCTTTAAAATTTTAAGGTTCGTCAAAGAAGTTGAAGTTACCGAATTGCCGGCGTAACGTAATCTTGATAGTGCAACGTAACGGTAAAGTTTACGGGGGTATCATCATTCCAACACAGACAATGGTCACTCAGACAATCATATGCGGGAATTATACTCTGCTGCGCTACTGGAAAGAGTTAAATGTAATATCTAGAGTTATAATTCTTAACATTAATTAATGTAATAACAGTTACCCTCTGGTTTGGGACGATGACTTGGGCAGGGTTTTTACATAAGAATTTAACAAGAAGTATCAAATCATGGAGTAATTTTCATTACTTGGCTGAGATTACGAAGGAGAAAATGTGCTTGAGAAAGTTTAGCAAGTCTTGTAAGCCTATTTCTGTAGCGCATGCTGGTTACACGATGAAGTCTGTGACGGCCTTGAAGTTTTTACAGAGTTTGTGTCGAGGCACGTTTCGAACCGTTAACCGTACTCATCTCCAATTGCAATCGCTATGCTGTAAAAAGGACAAAGCCTTTACCTTCCTTTACCTTCTTGTAGTTTGTAAGCAAACTTTCACCTACCTGTCTGAGTGCATTTAGCATGAAAATGACATAATCTCAGGAAATTTTTTTACAAGCGTTTTATCATTTTTAAGTTTTCATTTAAACAAATAGTCATTCATAAGTTTACATACATAAATTTAAATTTGCTAAGCCATACATGGTTTAGCAAATTTATTTCCAGTGGCCTTCACTGACACCCCTTGTGAAGTAAGTTATGGATTTTTCAGGGGCGCAACACCTCGCGTTTGGTGGCAATAATGGCGCATCCTCTTCCCGACAACTTCGTCCAAGTTCCAAAAGCAAGCCAGGACCAAAATCTAAAACTCAGCAGCAGGAACCTCCAGCTCCAGAAGAACTTCGGAATAGTTCGGAAGAAACCTCGAATACAGGTGAATTCGTGTTTGGTCTGCAACGTGGTGTTTGTAACGGAAAAGAAGAATAAGGAGGAGGATGGACAAGACCGCTTTTTTAATTTGTGCCAAATGCTGCAAGTTCCAAACTATGATGGCTTTGTGATGGAGACCAACTTCCTATGCGCAAGTTGCAATGAGGCTGTTGATGAATATTTCAAACTTCAGAGACAGATTCAAGGGCTGTTGAATACTCTGGGGGAACTAAGGGAATTGCTGGGGAAGAAGCTGGCGGAGGCTCATAGCGATACGAACGCCACCAGGAAGAATTTCAGTGTAAATGCTAAAATTTACGAAGGTATGGTTTTTTAAGTTGTTAATGTAAATTATAAAATAAGGCAAAATGTAGGAATGTTCATCTTTTTCAGTTTGGAATAAAAGGATAAATTGTAATGAATCCCA
The DNA here is from genome assembly GCA_027744375.1 of Orchesellides sinensis. Taxonomy (NCBI): domain Eukaryota; kingdom Metazoa; phylum Arthropoda; class Collembola; order Entomobryomorpha; family Orchesellidae; genus Orchesellides; species Orchesellides sinensis. Next base: position 12,085 of record JAHZNG010003631.1, read on the forward strand.
CTCTGCCCCACCTAACCCGCCATTCCCTATTCAAATCTCTTCCCCTGATTTTCCCAGAGACGTGAGTGTGCTCGCGTTGAAAAATCATCCATTCGGTCTAGTGAGCTCTGCCTGCCAGCATAGCTCTTCTTCCCAGTGCAGTACTAAATCTCAACCACGACTTCCGTCCAACTTTTTGGGAGTGTGACAGTGATTCCCTATCCCAATTATAGTTAAGTTCGCTGCCCAACACTGCCATCCTCCTTTAAGTATAAATTCCCCCCATTAGTGAAGTGCCCATTTAAATTATATTTACGTCGTCACACTGTCTGCACTTCCGGTAGTGATATTTTCCCTCACCTAATTGTCCGTAACCCAGATTTTCCCCCAATTAAACCCCAATCCCCCTCATACATTACAAGATGCGGGGTCTTTAGTGGTGTGAAGTATGCCGCCCCGTGCCTCCTACATTGCCAGTGAGTTGCTCTCTACGTCAACCCCCCCTCCCCACCAATTCAAACCCTAAATAGTGAAAAAGTTTTGAAAATACCGTATCTTATCTTATATATTATTTTGTGTTGTAATACATCCAACCGCCCATCAACATACTAGTTAGTCCAGCACCCTTACCCACCCCACTCTACATCCTATATAGTGATTTGTGCAAGTGTGTCGACCGACCGTACTAGTACTATTATATACCCAGCATAGTACAGTGAGGTAATTGGTGTTTTAAACCATCTTGTATTGCATTTGGCGCCGCCCTCTCCCAGCACCCTATAGACTACTAGACCAACATAATATGGTATATTAAAAAAAACAATAGTATAACCTGCAACAAAATGATTCAACCCCCCATTACCCAAAACCGTCTAAATAACCCTATGAAACCCCAGAATGAAAATTTACGTCCTGTCCTTAGACGTAATATTCAATTTTCTACCCACTTACCACCCTCCACCCCAACCATACCCCTCATCCAGATAATTCAGAGTTTTAGAACCTATGATGGATCTACCCCAGCCGAAAGTTGGTTAGTAAAGTTTCACATTGACCTAAATACAAACAAACTTAATAGTAAATGGGCATGGCAAAATATTGACAGACTCCTCCGTGGCCTGGCCAGCAAGCTGGTTTACCAGTCGTGAGCACGACCTCCTTGCCCCAGTTTCCCCTCCCGAAACAGACGATGATAGATGGTCCCAAATTAAAGATGAACTTGTATCTAATTTTGGTACTAAAGCCCTTAAGTTCCAAAATAAAATTAGGTGTAAAAACATTCTGTTCTCCCAACATCCGGACCCCCAAATCTACGTAATGAAAAAGTTGGAAGCCCTGGCCCTAATAAAACCCCAAATGACCAACGAAAAGAAATTAAAACATCTTATTTCCGGACTCCCTCCCGCTCTTGCCACACAAATGACATTAGGCTTAGACCCAACTAACACTTCACCAACCCAGTTCCTCACACGTTTAAGAGCTTACACAGAATTTCCCTCATCAAGCCAAAATTTCACCAATCCCCAGAATACAACTGGCTTAAACTTAAATATACCTGACACCACACATGCACCCTTTCTTTCACACCCTGTCCTCAACAAAAACCATAACCCGACAGACGACTATCACAGAACTATTATAAATGTAAACAACCTGAATATGTCCGATAATGACCTTAGACCCAACCAAAGCTCTCCAGTTCAAGTTAGGAAGCCAGCTCCCACTACTACACCTAATAAAAGATTACTACACATTGCTGATCCTGATGTCACTTCTTCCAAATCCCTTCTAACTTCATCAATTTCTCCCACGCCAAATACCATGACAATCGCGAAGGATGGGAAAGCATATCGATGTACTTTTCGCCAACAACCAAACCCACCCCTTATTAAACAAATCCTTTTATTCAACGACTTTCCCCTTGAAGCCCTAATTGACAGTGGAGCAAATATCTCAACAATCTCACCCTCCGCACTTCAGTCTCTCCCCCCTGACTCAGTCCATCGAACCCGAGAAATCCCCCCACTTTCCATCTCCCTGGCCACTGATTCTCTTTCATCCTCCCAATTTTCAGAAATTGTAGAACTTAATTTTTCCGTTCCCAATTTCCCACAGACATTTCTATGGAAGTTCTTCCTCCTCCCCAACTCAACAAATCCAATGATACTTGGTCTAGATTTCTTAAAAGAGTCCCCATTTCTCATTGACCCATCTTCCAGCCGTTTAACTCCTCGAACGCCCCCTACATCTGAACAGAATCATTACCCCGTTCGTCTCCAAAAACCAATAATAATCCCCCCAAACACTACAAAAAGAGTCCTTTTAAGTTCTGATTGTCCCACAAATACTGACGTTTCCATTCACCCCTGCCACAGTTTTACCAGTAATCAGATTCTTGCTATCCCACATAGTATTGCTCCCCTTTACCAAAAAAGAACCTATACGTATATCACTAACCCGAATGACACTCCAGTGAAAGTCCCTACTAATCATATTATTGCATATGCCACTCCTTTGGAGGATACATTCCAGGTCCAAATTCATTCCAAGACCCCACTAACCCCATTCCACATAAACAATATTCAATCATACTCGGGAAAAATCGACCCAGATATTGACACACTAACCTTCGGACCTCACTTATCTCAGAAACAAATCCATAACTTAAAATCACTCCTTTCCAAGTATCGTCATGTTTTTGCCTTCCAACCTTCCGAAATAGGCAAAACCCATGTTACCCAACATGATATTGATACCCAAGACAACAAGCCAGTCCGACAGCCCCCATACCGCGCTTCCCATTTCGAACGCGAAGAAATCCAGAAAGAAGTCCAAAAATTAATAGATTTAGACATCGCTCAACCCTCTGTTTCCCCATATGCATCTCCTGTTGTGTTAGTTAAGAAACCTGACGGTTCCTGGAGATTCTGTGTGGATTACAGAAAGCTTAATAAAATTACCAAAACTGATAGCTACCCCCTTCCCCGAATGGATGATGCCCTTGACCGACTTAGTGGTATCCGATATGCTACATCCCTCGACCTACTAAACGGTTATTGGCAAGTCCCAATGTCCCC
>JAHZNG010003632.1:0-11727 GCA_027744375.1 Orchesellides sinensis
CAAAAAGGGGTCAGAGATTAGTGTCGGCATAATCACCCGTCGGTATATATAACACAATCACTATATTATTATTAACTGCTATTTTAGTACTGAAAACATAAGAGGTGAGCCGCATGAGAAATGAGTTTTGTTTCAATTAAATATTATCTCTCATCCATATAGTATTTTCATTGTAGTATATATAGTGCTTTGTGGAGTAACTAAGTAGAGGAACCTTTTTAAGGAAAAAACAAGTAAAGCTGAAATTCTTGTCGTAAATGTCATGATGACTCATCTCACCATGTAGGTGCATTAAATACAGGTGTAATCTCAAATATCCGATGTGTAGGGTAGCATATTAGATAAGGTAAAAGCATATTTGTTGTATAGCACAAGACAACATGGATATACATGCTAAATTGGGCTGGCTGATGTAGAAACGCTTTTAAATGGTCAGAACGGAGCGGACGCAGCCATGTGTGACAATTCTGGTGAAATGTGCTTTTCAAAGCAATCATTGAGGATTTTTAATGAGATAACGACTACAAAATTTGTATTAGCTGGCAAAAGTCAAGTCATTCAGACTCACTCACCGAATCATGCACATTTTTGTTATAATAGGATACATTGCATATGCCACTCAAGTATGACACGTACTTTATGCATGTATTTGCAATTAATCTCTATTTTAAATTGTTATGCGTGTGGTAGACAAGTAAAATGTATTAGATGAGTGTGTAATATGTGTATCACATTATGCAAACTATTTAACTCTTTTTCGGCTACAATTGAATTTTTTAAATATTTTTTTACGCATCTTCATCCTTTTTAAAGGAATTCTTGCCAGGTTTAGATTTACCTCACCCTTAATCAAGATTCCTTTGTTGAGATAACGTGCAAAAGTACAAAATAGGCTTGGCCTGATAAAAAAATATTTAGCTTAGTTAACATGATATACTGTAATATAATTAATGTTACCTGATTGCATGGTAAAAGGTATTGTAAGGACGGAGATCTTTTCATGTACTTTTCACTTTGTTAACAATGCCAAGATATCTTAGGATATGTGAGAGAATAAGAATGCTAGATAACGAAGGTGATGATGATTGTTTGAAACTTGATTCCATTCTTTATTGCCTGTTGCGGTATGTGTGCATGCTGCCTGTCTACTTTTGTATGTATGTGTCTAAAAGGTATGTAGGTATACCATTTCCGGGAGGCTTCTTCATCTTCTTTTTACAACAATCAAACGTTTTGTTTGATATATAACAGATACATATCATTTGGGTTGATGCGATGATGATTTTTGATACGAAATCTAGTTAAAAAGATATCTTTCTTTGATTTGCATAAATCTACATATAAAAACATTAGATAGATGTATGTCTGATTGGCCCGGTTTTTTCTTTTTTCTATATTACTTCAGGTGGCAGAGTTGGTCACCACCAACCCAGATGAACGGACAAGAACATTCAGAAGCACCAGCAGCGGTAGCAGCAGGATCGGCATCGTCTTCATCAGGTTCTTCTTCTTCGATGGTGCCCCTATACTCTGATTCCCAGCAACATAACAATCCTATGGCATCCAAGACAGGTTTGGCAGGTGTAGGAAATGCTGGTGTGACTACGTCTGGGGACAACAATAACAGCAATGGTAATAACAATCACAACAATAACCATATTAACAGGACTATAGTATAATGATATAGTAATGATACCAAAAAGGTGTTGATAGCAATGAAAACTTCAAATATGCATTTGTACATGCATAGCTTTCTATACAAGCATTTTTAAGCATGCAATAAACATCCACATTATCCTCATCCTTAGGTCCTGGATCAGCAGGGATATATGGAGGAAACAGATCCTGGGTATTAGATATAGTCCCATTATCAGCCCCACCGATCACATCTTCAACCAGAAGTAGTACCACTCATTATCACGGAATCTCAACAAACACTATGGCCAGTAGTAGCAGTAATACAAATAATCATACAAACTCAAATAGCAATAATAACAACAGCACAAGCAGCATTCCGAACAGTCTGGGTCTTCACACGCCAACTCCATTCTTCACTCCTAATGAGCCCTCACCCAAGTTCATGAACTCCCCTGTGTTCAGCTACTCCAATCCAGATACGTCACTGTATCAAGGACCGTTCTCGCCGATAAGGGCGTCATCCCTCTATCCGCCACCGAGTAGTCCATTTACGAATCTCAGCTTAAATTCTCCTCTACCCCCGTTGCATAGCTCAGTTAGCTCTAATAGCAGTGCAAGCAGTACCAGTAGTAATAGTGGGAGCAACAGTGGAGGAGGAACACCTGCAAATGGTGCAGGTGGTGGAGGAGGAATGGTGGGAAATCCTTGTTTCAACATGATCCCATCTACACTCCTCAGCCCAGCTCCTTCCCAAGCGTCGACAAACTCGTTGAGTTATGAGGATCTTCATGAGAAATCCCTTAGCTTTGTCACACCTGTCTGGTCCATATTCATGTCGGGAACAAAGGTTCGCTTTGTTGGTGGCATGAATTCTATGGATTGGTATTTGGTAGATTTTTTGGCTCAGAGTGGGGACTCGTTGTTGGGATTGAAAGGGGAGTATGCTCCACATGGACTTGAAGTGAGAAAGGTAGGTACAATCTATATATGCAATCCGATAGTTTAAAAGCTATTTGATTGAATGCTTTTGTCGCTTTTGTAGTAATTTAGTCACATAATGTGCGTCAAAAAGGGGGAAAGATGAATGAGGGTTATGTTTTGTTACATTACTTTTTCTTTCTAGAATTCTTTTACGAATTCGTAGGTGCTTTTTACCTCTGCCACTTTTTCATATCTGCAGACTTCCATTGTGTCATTGTCGCATCCACAAAGAGTCCGTTTCTCGTCTAAAAGACTTAGATATTGAGTTACACTTGTGTATACGTGTATATATGCTATATAGGTAATTATATACAGCTAAATCTGCAATTGAAATGGTGAAATGATGGGTTAAAAACTGGTTTATTATGTTTCGGGGTTTAAAGTAATCTTTGTATAGAGTTTCAGTCTTACTTTTATACTCCCTTTCAATTCTAGCCGAAAAAGTTTCTTTGATTACGCAATTCAGGGAAATTGAAATTTTTACTTACAACAATAATGTCGATACCATTTTTTCATCGTCAAAAATCGAACCCATCTTAGGCAAATTTGTAATAAACTATTTATACATACAATCTAAGTATACCAATCTAAAAAAAATCGCTTTAAAAAACGGAAGCGTAGACAGATCCTAATTGATATTCAATTCTATTTTACGATGTTTTCTTTCGCATGACTAGAACTAGCAACTACATAGAATTTGTAATGTAATCAGATAGTAATATAAAAAAGTATGCATTTATGAAACTCAATTTCATTCTTTAAACTCCAGCTAGCCAGTTTATCTCAACACAATTCAGTATTAAATATCTTCATATTCTGTGTATTGTATAATGATCCAATTTCTTGAATAAAAAAGGTTCAACAATCTATGTAGTAGTATATTAAAAGGAAAGGGTAGAATTTTAGAATCATCATCATCAAGAGTAGAATCATTTTTCTTTTCTTGAGAATTCAATTGATTACAGTTATTGTGAAACTTTACCCTTTATAGTAGTGATTTTACAAGTTCTGTTACATATTTTATAATAGCATAATTTTACATAAATATGTTTCTTTATATAGGGCTGTTTAATGCATTCACATTTTAAATGTCAGTTTATGTTAAATCTTTTCACATTTTGTCATTCTTTTACATGTAAAATATGTAAAAATTACAATCTAGTTCAAAACGTTTAGTTGCATGTAATTCCTTCACTCAAAGTAAATTGAGAATCTTTCCATACCAATGCGCACGTTTCTTTCACAGGTTATCTTTCAATGTGACTTGAAATAATGCATCATGCTCTCTTTTCCGTGTATTATGGTGATCACATTTTTATGTCTGGAATCTGTTTTTCTTCCTATATTAGCTTGTTATGACGAGTTCTCCAAAGGAGAGGGTTCAACTGACCTTTTGCCCAGTGGCTGACCCAAATCACCCCACGATAGAAGTCAATTGTGAGCCTGGTCATCCGTTCATGGTGGATAAGAAGGGTAAGTTGGAAACTAAGTAGCTTTACGTTTCATTTTATGAGAATAAAACCGGCGATTGTCAAAATTTGGTTAAAATATGAACGAAGCAAGATAGATTCAATTAGCGTATAGTCTTTATGTTCGATTTTGATAATTCAGTACTTTCATTTCTTGTTTTATTGATTAAAAAACACAGAATAGCTAAAGAATTATTTGATATTATCCTATGAAATACTTTCATCTGCACAAATATGATTAAATATTTACCCAATTTTCAAAATCATGAAAGATGTCGTTCGCCTTATGGAAATGAGGTCTTTCGTCTGGTTCCACAGTCTTACTTCTTTTGAACTAAATAAATGTTATTGACATGAAAAGATGAACTGTGTTAAATTTGGCATGCTATTGGTATGCAAATCATGACTGTTATGCTGACAGCGATTAAGATAAGTCCAAGCTGTGCGAGGTTATATTATGCCTGAAATAGTCTAAGCATGCTCTTTTAACTATACATTCCCACATGAATGAGATATTTTACAATAATCTTATGCCTATTACTGATGACTGATATACTTATTCTGTATCCTCCGGAATTTGTTTTATAAAAGAGCAACAGCCTTTCAAACTATATATTACATGCCTAGTGTATGTATAATTTTCTGGAGTTTGTATCCACAGACATATTACTAAATATCCTCAATGCATGTACATAATCCTTAAATAATCTTATTCATCTTAGGTTGGTGTGCCGTCAAACCCGAAGTTTTCCAAGAGACTTATGGCTCTTCTTGTCAACAACTGGAAGGGGGTGATATATGCCTTAGCCTGACTGCTGCAAGGAGTCCAAACAACAATAACAATAATGTCATTGCAATCAATAACAATGCTAATTTCCTTCACCACCAACAGCAGCAGCATCACCACCAGCATCAACAGTCTTTACTGCATCATAACTCGGGATTCCCAGCTTCTTTAATTCATGGCTCTCCAAACAATGCAATCTCTTCTAGTTCAGGTGTCACTAACTTCAATAACAATTCCATTATCAACACAAGTTCAGGCAACGTCGGTGGAATATCTGCAAATGTTCTTGCAAGCATGCACACCATCAGTCATCTCCATTCTGGCAATAACAATAGCAACATTAATAGCACAAGTATAGGGAACTCACAAATGACTTCACTATTGTCTTCATCAACATCCTCCATGAAAATGGAGACCATTGAAGAAAAGCCAATCCCAATCTCCGTACTTCCCCAGAATCAACATGGAGGCATTCATATGCAAATGATGCAGTCACCTCCACCACCACCATTGCAACATCCACAAGTTCATCATCACCAGAGAAATGCTGGAGGAAGTGGGACTGGCAATAGTAGAAAGACATGTGCAGCTATTGGCATCTCTGCTCCTGGCTCTCCTGCAAAAAGATCCAAGGACGGGAAAGATGGTGCACATGCTGGAGATCAGCCAGCTAAAGGTCGGAGACCAATGAATGCCTTCCTTTTATTCGCCAAGGATAAACGGCCGGAGTTGATACAAAGGTATCCGGGAAAGGATAATAGGTACGTGAGCTAAAATATACATACATACGTGATTGCAAGCTATAAGCAAAAGTAAATCAACTAATTTCCATATCATTCACACCTCTTTTTACAGAACGATAAGTGTGCTATTGGGAGAAGCCTGGCAAAAGCTCGCTGCTCCTGAAAGGGAAAGATACGCATCAAATGCTAAAGCTAGAGCTGAAGAACAGAAGAGAATTCATCCAGATTGTTGGAAACGAAAGCGTTCCCAATCTACAAGCTCATAATAATTTTTTAAGATCTCTGGCAAATGCTAATCATTTTATAGACGTCACTATCGCTAACTTATATGTTTGTATATTCTGTTATAAATATTACTCTGTTATATGATAAGCATGATTGAGAAATCATGAAATGTCAGCATTGTATACGTACGCTAGGTAATGTTGACATTACAATTTTAATTTTTGGAGTTTTGAAAAAATCATATTTCCAAGAAATAGCAAGCAATACATTATACCATAATATCGCGAAATGGTATGTTTGTGTAAAAGACTATTGCATCGCCAGTTTATTCGGATATCTAGTTCACTATATTCATCCAGCTATTTAATTATTGTTATTGCGGACCACGTATCTGGATAAGTACATCACGAACATTAAAGTAAAGCTTAGAATATCAAGTACTTTCCCTTGATGTGACAGATTAGCAGTTTGATTTTGAATGGTTTACTATAATTTAAATTATTGTTTTATTCATTTACTTGACCCATTAGAAAGTATGTAACGTCCATTTTCTGCCAGTTTTCCTATTAAATATGTCGTTTCATAGCGGTATGATATTTTTTACACAATGCATAATTTGTTACGTATGTTTGCTAAGTACCGTTTGGCTGCATAAACCTATCCATTTACTGCCTGTTTTGTTCGTGTATATTTACTTTGAACTTAGCATTCGCTGTTATTAATGTTATTACTAGCATAGTACATTTTGTTTAATAGCAATATTTTTAGTTGTTTCACATTAGATTTAAATGTTATAGATGTTCACATGCTTGTCGTTTTTTATAGCTTTAATTGTTAGGTTAAAACAATCATGTATAGTTTAGTTTTACTTAGCGCGTCTAATGTTGTCAACTAAATGTATATGTATACATATTACGGTTAGTTCCGTTCGTGATCTTGGTCATGCGCCCCAGTTTATGGCGACAAGATTTCCTCCAAATGCGTCTACTTTTTATAAACAGAAAATATACAATCAACTCCAAAAGAAAGAAATAGTGAGATATAAAAAACCTGGAAACGCATTGTGACAAAAAGGAGACAATCATTCTGTGAAAATCACATACACTATAATTAAATAAATTATATATACATACATACATAGGTACATATACTGAAAAGAACACAATCACGTATAAGGATGGCAAAGTAAAATATACAAAGATATATACAATATTTAAAATACAAGTCTTTCAAGATAGTTGAAGTATATACATTACTTGTACTGTAATTCATACGACATTTTTTGCAGGAATACTTTCGTCAAATTTCAAAAGCTTTTTTTTTGAGGTGGCATAAAGTTTTCTGTAAGNTGTAATTCATACGACATTTTTTGCAGGAATACTTTCGTCAAATTTCAAAAGCTTTTTTTTTTGAGGTGGCATAAAGTTTTCTGTAAGAATGCTTTAAAATTATACAAAGCATATAATAATGGAAACATTTCGTGTACAAAGACAAGAAATATATATGTAGTTTGTTTTTTGCATATCTCACTGTTGGAAGTTGTGCGCTTTAAACTGAATTATACTATGGAAAAGAAAGTTTGTAAAAACTCTACCAAACCTGTAGAAAAAGCTTTCAGGACTTTTTTTAGATGCTCATTTTTTCCATAAAGAATTTGAGTACAATCATGATTTAAGCGTACATTGTAATTATTAATTAGATATGTAGCACAAAATAGATCTCAGTACTCTCAAATTGTTTTTAAAAATTTGCTTACAAAATGAAAGTGATATTTGAAGGAATAAGGCTCATGCTCATGAAAAAATAGTTTAGACATTTTGACCAGAGAATTTATATCCATTATAACAAGATGCATACTACTGAATTCCTTAGAAAATTTAATTCAAAATTTATGCATACGGGCGAGTGTTTTATTTATAGACATTGGAAGTAAATAGCCTGACTTTTCTTATCATACCTGGAAATTTTTGCCTTTCGTCATCCAACGTGTAAATTAATGTAGTGTACATCTCATGTATTAATTATGTCAATAGAATTTGTGAATATTACGCTTTATATCCTTTGATAATAATTAAACCCAAAGTAGTCCAAGTATTTTATGCTTTTGCTGCTGATGTTGATGATCGATTACGTTTACAGGAAGCTAGAGCGACAATCGATCTCAGATATCTCAGAATATTTTACGTTGTCTTTCAGACAGATATAATATACATAAGTACATATTTGTGAACATAATATAGATATGCAAAGATGTGAATACCGTACACGGACAGTGATTTAGTGTAATACCAAAAATGTAAATCATACACTATGATATATGTTAACATGAAAATAAACGTCTTTCTAGATATAGTTATAAAATGGCTGTTTGATACTTAAAGTGAGAACCATTGTATGTAATTTATAAATATACACGCTTCCTAATAAAAATACAGTTGGTTTTCAACGGACATTTGTGGGTTTTTAAATTTAAATTTTTATTTCTTCTTAAGAGAAATCCATTTTAATGTTCAATCATATTAATTTTATTTACTAATGTATAATATCAGATACATCATCATTTTCTTACACAGCTCAATGCATGCATAAATTTGTTTTTAACTTGAACGTGCATTGTAATATTTTGATTTTCCAGTCTATCGTTTACTATTTAACAATAAATCCTTTATTCACTTGCATATAATTATTATCTGGACTTTTTCATGAACGAATTTTCCCCTTCAATATTACTGGAGAAAAACACTATGTAATGTTACTAAATCAAGTTAGTTTTTTTTGGCACAATATTAAAGCTTCATTCAGACATGACTTTCAAACTTTGATTAGTTTTAAAGAACTGTTTATACCTACGTAAATGAGTGTCATTATATAATAATTTTCTAACAAGTATCATCCATATATGACAACTTTGCCAGACCCTATAATTAAAGTATTTATCACTTCCGAACACTTTCGTTTAAGGTTATGGCTGATTTTATATATCATAATTTGGATTAGGGTAAATGTAGGAAAGGCTTAACTATTCCATTCAAAAATTAATGTTTTTCAACGTACCATCATTATTGCACACTGTTGCAGCTTATATATCACCCAGTTACACGATTGTCCTATACTGTGATAGTTGATATTTAGATTATACCCTTTTTCTGTTAAATTGTAACTATTTTCTTGAAAACTATATATATTGTTAATTCTCTTTTGTGTATTCTAACTATATTTTTTTGTCTTGGATAAATTCTACTTTTAATCTCTTTTTAGAATCATACTAAACATGAGAACACGATGCAGAAATTACTTGACAGTTTCTTGCTACTGAGAGTCTTCCTGCTTATTTGCTGGCCCCATTTGCAGTCTCCCCAACGGGTTCATGAGGTGCAGGTAATTTTTCCCAGTTGGGTTCAGTTCCCCAGATTTCACGAGCGTACTCAGCAATTGTTCTATCGCTAGAGAATTTTCCCGATGAAGCAATGTTGTGGATGGCCATTTTAGTCCACAGTTGTTGATTCTACAAAAGTTTAAGAATTGGCCCAGGTTAACTTGTTGAGTAAATATACATACACACAAACAAACATATTAAAAACAAAATCACTGAGTCATCCATACCATGTAGGTTTCGTTGACCTTATCTTGGCATTTGATGTAATCATCATAATCAGCCAATAAATAGAATCGATCCCATTTCATAAGTACGTCAACAAGATCGTTGAATTCTCCAGGATTGTTGGGACTGAAAAAGCCATGACGGATCTGCTCAATACATTGTTTCAGTTCTGGATTTCGCTCATAGTAAACATTAGCATCATATCCTTTCTTTTTCAATTCTTCAACTTCTTCGACAGTCATTCCAAAAATGAAGATGTTCTCTCGGCCCATCTCCTCCGCCATTTCAACGTTTGCTCCATCAAGAGTTCCAATGGTCATTGCACCATTCAACTGTGTACATGTGAAGAATTACCAGAATATGTGCATTATAGTTACACCAGCAAAAACAGGCATATATATAAAGGTTATAAATAACATGTTTTTCTCATGTACAAAATTAGAGTACGTCATGATAAAGCCCAGCCTAGTTTCTGGAACTTATCTTCAAATTCACGTGCTCAATATAGTATGTGTATGTACGCTTACCATGAACTTCATGTTGCCTGTTCCGGAGGTGTCAATTTCCTACTTGTGAAGCCTTTCTTTTAAATATTTCATCAAGTTATACCTGAACATCAAACATGGATGCGGGGTTAATTTTTACTCCATAGTCCTTTTCAAGCAAGGTAGCAAGCTTCATTTTGTTTTCCTGCTTGACAGTTTGAATACTACGATGGAAAGCTGGATCAGAATCAAATTTCTTCAATTGTGCCAATTCATCCAAATGTGTAATCCAATTGTCACCGATTTTCTGTCAATACAAAACAAGACAGTAAATAAATTACTCTCACTGACGTTATGATTAAAACTCATATATATCAATCATATGGGCTAATTACCTCAGCAATGACATCAGCCAAACTTGGGTTGCACAGCAAAAGCCAACGTCTTGGGGTTATGCCGTTTGTTTTGTTCTGAAATCTTTCCGGGAACATCTCAAAGAAGTCTTTGAAGCTAAAATTAGGTTGTATTGAAAGGGAAGAAATCATGCAAATGGTTCGTTCATTTTATTTTATAAGAGTTTGTTGCTGCATACACATGTATGTATAATTTGATATCGTGTATTTTCTGTCTTACATATCGGCTTTGATGATTTCGGAGTGAAGAGCCGCTACTCCGTTAATAGCGTGGGAGCCAACAATAGACAAGTATGCCATATTGATTTTCTTTTCTCCGTACTCTTCAACCATAGACATTCTTCGCATTCTGTCCAAATCTCCAGGCCATTTCTTTTCAACTTCCTGAAAATGAATATAATGTAATAAAAATTAAAATTAAGCATTATAAATCACATCTCATATATCAAAATTGTTATTCAGTTTGCTACCTTAAGAAACAAGAAGTTAATGTGGTAGATAATTTCCAAATGTCTAGGCAAGATGTTTTCAAGCATTGAGCAAGGCCATCTTTCCAAAGCTTCAGGTAAAACTGTGTGGTTGGTGTAACCACAAGTCTTCACTGTTATGTCCCAAGCCTAAGTACGATAACATTTTGATGCTTAAATTTACTAGTCAAAAATGAACAAACCAGATAAAATAATAAATTGTATTTACCTTTTCCCATGGAAGACCTTCAATGTCTACCAAAATTCTCATCAGCTCAGGAATAGCGAGAGATGGATGAGTGTCATTCAGCTGGATGGCAACTTTCTCAGGGAGCAGATCCAAGTTATTCCTGGTCACTTCCCGACTTCCAAATTTAGAGGTCTTGAATCTTCGAATGATGTCCTTTAAAAAATTTACACATACCTCCATAAACATCATCGAAATGAGTTTTACTTAACTTCAACTTTAATATTTACTTACGCGCAACGTTGCAGAAACCATGAAGTATTCTTGCTTTAAACGAAGCTCCTTTCCTTCAAAATGATTTTCATTTGGGTACAACACCCTGGAAATGTTTTCAGCCAAGTTTCTGTCCAGCACTGCTTGAATGTAGTCTCCATCGTTAACTGTAACGAAATTGTGAATGCATGATATGAAGGTATGGATTGGAGAGACAAACTAATTAGTGTTATTGTAATAATTATGCAAAAATACATACAGAATTTTAGGTCAAATTCAATTGGAGACTTGGCCGACCACAAGCGAAGAGTATTGACAATGTTATTTCCATAACCAGGGATAGGGTAGTCATAAGGCATAGCCAACACAGTCTGCAAACGATCATAACAAAGTATGACAATGACAATACTTTAATTGATTTTGAAAATTTGCTGTAAAGCCTGTTACATCATTAAACA
>JAHZNG010003633.1:0-11759 GCA_027744375.1 Orchesellides sinensis
CCCTTGCTTTCTCCTTGTCCTGTGATCATTGGCTTATGAAAAAGGAATGTGTGCAATGTGACAAGACAGAAAAAAGGGGATTTTTACCAATCTAATAATAATGCTTACTCTTACTCTTAGCATGGAAGTACATAACAGAGCTATGCTGCTTTTGTGTCACAATTTTTCATTGCTTCCAGCAAAGAGCTAACTGAGTAAACAACATTTTTTGTCATTTCCTCCTCCTTCAACTTCCCCTTTTTTATACTACTTCAGGTCAGTTTTTCCTATACGCAGAAAAAAGTGGTGGTGGTGGTAGCTGGTTAGGGTGGCGTTTGGTGTGTTTTCTTTATTGAGAAGAAAGTTGGAGAAAAAAAGAAGAAAACTAACTAAGCAAGAGAGCTCTTCAAATCATCTTTCTTGTTTTCTTCCACAGAGTTCCAGCAAAGGAACAAAAAAGTTGAAGGAGTTTTGTACAGACGTAACTTCCGGAACTGTACGTACATGACGCTCTTGTGTGCTACTACAAACTACAACTACTACAAAATAGTTGTAATGTTCTTCCCATTTTTGTGCGTAAAGTACCATCACGAGTACTGTTTTGACGTTACGTACTTTTCATTTTAGTTGTGATGTCTTATGTTCTGTCACGTCAAATCCTTCCAGCGTTGTAGTCCGCTGGAACCCTCTTCGTTAGCCAAACATCCAAAAAAAGTGATGCAGAGAGCGGAAACGAAATCGGAAAAAAAGTTACAAGCTTTATGTGCAAAGGATGACGGGTAACGGAAGAAAAATTAAATTGAACAAAACATGAGGATAAATGGAAACATAAAACAATTCAAGAAATTTCCGTCAAGCTAAATTTTCAAATCACAAAATAAACATGTTTTTGTTTAAATAATCCTTCAAAAGTGTACAAAATGTTGCAATCCTTTGTTTCCGAAAATTCTTTGAATTTACAAAATTCCGGGAACAAAAGGTTACGCAGTCCCTTTGTCATTTTTAATGTATGCAAGTCTTCTAACGCCATTTTTAGGCTTTTCCCAATTTGCTTTTATTTTCTCCAACACTTGATTTACTTCCGCCTATTGTATTCTCCCACCTTGCCTTTCCCTAACTATTGTTCACATCATAAAAAGAAGTCTTTTTTACAATGTTAAGACTTCTTCAAGACTACCATAATGAATTTACTGAAAGAAAAGGAAAAACCCGGAGCTTCCTGTTGTTGTTACACATGTTTACAATCATCATCATCAAGACCATGAACACATTTTTAGGCCCTTCCTTTCTTCCACCTATTTCGTTTAAATATTGTCGCGTGGTTAGTCATAGTACGTATGTCCCCTCGAAAAATGTAATTTACTTTGAGAGAGAGAGGAGAAAAAGAGAGAAAACAAGAGATGAAGATGAAGGTCGTAAGTAAAGTAGCTAATCAAATAGAAAATATACGAGGGAAAGGAAAAGCTCACCACAACAAAACACAACATCATCATTGTCATTACAGGCAACAGAGATAAGAATTCCAAACAAGACAGAGCAGGATTACCATTTTACTGTCCTGCCACAAACCAGTGACTAGAAAACAGCCAACCTGGACTAAAAAATACATATACATAAATACAAAAGACAAAAGCAAATATTCTTTCTGTCTCCCTCATTCCTTCCAAGTCTTCTTTAAACAACAATGTTTTTATATGCTTGTTAGCCGTAATTGTATTGTTCAACGGTGAAAAAAGGAATGAAAGTTTCCCCTTTTCCTTTCCTCAATTTTCATTTCACTCCTGTTCCCTCCCTCCTCATTCCAACAATTCCATCTAAAAGAACCTCTCTAAAGGTTGAAAGGTGTACAAACACACAATACAATGCATAGATTTTTTTCCCTATGCTCATTCTGACGGAGGGATTCTCTCTCATCTGATTCTCGTCTCCGTTTGTCTATTTTGGGAGCTTTTCCCATCTTTTTTTCTTCCTTTCTCTTTTCTCCTCCATCTAAAAAACCGAAAAATGAGACCGTGTGACAGAGGAGAACTGAACTGACTGCGAGCAACCTTGTAAAGGTTTTTTGTCCCTTTTCCAAGAAGTAAACTCAACCCAAGCGGAAAAAAGTGTAATACCCAATTTAATACCTCATGTACGCATTTTATTCTGGGAAAAAGTAATCATGTCACCCAGACACACACAAAATACGACTGGAGAAGAGCGAGAGAGAGGTGGAATAGGAGCATCACGTCTTTTTCATCTTCTATTTGACACCTTCCTGCCATCGCATGCATCATCCCCTCTCTATAATTTATTATTAGATTAGGAACAAGCTTGTATTATTTGGAAATTATTATGGGGGAAAATTGGGCTCACAATTTTATTCTTATTCTTGTTGCTTTATAATATTTATTTAAAATAGTAATAAAAGAAATTTTTCGGTAATAATGATAATTTGAAATTTGAGAATGAAAGCAGAAAAGACAGACGTTTTTTGCACAAAAGACTTTTCCCTTATAATTTTTCATAATTTACGCTTCCCCTTTGAAAAACTGGAGACGTTAATAAAGATCCATAATAATATTCCATAGGTTTTCCTATAATTAACAGCCTCCCTCTGTAATTCCAAATAACTTCTTGCGAGGGAAAGTTATTATAGGAGCAGGAGCAGGGCGATGTCAATGAAATATAATATGTGACAAAATATATATGTAATAATGACAACGATGAAAAGCGGAAGAGATGAAGCCATATATAATATGTACATATCTAAGCGGAGAAATAAGAGAGGAGCACATGCCATGTTATCAGGCAAACCACGGAGAAAAACCAGAAAAACCAAAATCGTTGATGATTTATACGAGTTCTCATGTGACTCTTCATCATCACCAGAACCAGCACACACCACCGGCATCAGCAAAAGGAGAGAGAGAGGATGTGATGATAGAATATAAAAGGGTGGTGGTGGCAAATGCTAAAAGTCTTTTCCTTTTCATAATCATCATCGTCATGATCATTATTACTACAAGTTTTCTCTCAGCTACTTGAGAAAGCTGACAATGTCACAAGTTCATCATGATCATCACCAAACATGATGATCATGAGCGACTTCACGATGATGAACAAGGAAAGAGAGAAAAGATCACGTCTTGCTTACACTGACTATGACTTAATAAAAACTGCATTCACTCCGTCTCCCTTCAACCTTCTTTCCCCAGACTATGTCTGTAGCCTGAAGGAATTAGGTACAAGTGCCGTTCGTGAGTGAATGAGCTTTCAACAAGAAGAACAAACTTGTTCTTCTGTGAAAGCAGCCGACAGCAGATATTGTGAGGAAGATGATGAAATTATTGAATCATGTCGTGCTTCTATGCATCTGCCCAAACTATACAAGATGGACGATGTGCATCAGTATATAACATGGAAAATTTAATAAGATACGTACATTTTATAAAATGCCGAAAAATACAGAAAAAGCTTATTTTGTATGTGTGCCTTGCCAAAAAATACGTTATTATTATGCATGGGAAGTTTTCTTTTGTGTCTTTTAGGAAATATAGTGAAACAAAAGCCGAAGAGAAAGTTTATTGAGGGGGTATACTTATCAATACGACAGACAAGAGAGAATAAAGGATCAGCAGAAGGCTTATTTTCTTTTCTATTCTGTTGGTTTCAATTGATAGAGACAAAGATGCAAAAATAATTCATGTATATGCATGCTTGTCTATATGCATTAGTTATGCGAGTCTGCATAACTCACAATAGGCAATACAACTATACCGGATTTCAATACAACACAGTTTTGGCTGCAAATAGGCAAAAACCGGAAAGAAAAATTCTCAAAAATAGGAATCCATCTCCGTCTTGCACACTCTACACATGATATTATGTACATAAACTGAATATCTTCCTCTCAACTTTCCCTCCCTTTAAGGGGAAAAGGAACAAGTGAATGAAATGAATTGATATTATTATTATTGTGAAGTTGTTGAAGAAAAGAAAGAGTGAGTAAGGGTATGGCATGCATGCACACATGCCTTTGCATATGTGGTATAGTGAAAGTAGAGATGTGATATGCCTGTGGCTTTTCCTTATGTATCTTGTGGATAATATGCATGTACACATGCCTTCATTCTGTACAGTGTTCCCTCTCCGAATGCTATTTTGAGTGACAGGAGAGAAATAGATATTTTCCGGCGACTAACTCCACTATCTCGTATCGTATCCTACAAAACTCTTCTTCTTCTCCTACTTGTCTCCAAGTTTGAATTGAAAATTTTGCCAGAAAATGAAATCGGAGATTGAAAGCTTTTACTATTGGGGAAGAGAAGCCAATATATTTCTCGGAAGAGGAAAAAGTGAAAGAAGTTACTACACCTTAAGCAACACAGTCCATATTTCTCCACTCACTCTCACTTACTCCTCTCGGGAAAGGAAAGCAAACCATATTACAACTTGTCATGAAGAGAAATACATAAGAACTCATCCATATTATGCAGCTCGCTCAGAGAGCTTCGAAAACTTTATTTTTGTTCAGCATCACCACCACCGCACACACACACCGTCTTGTTCACTCTCCAATTTGTCAAAGGAGAAAGTGTGTTCCTTATTGTATATGAGAGTTTAACATATATATTGTATATTTACCGCAATACTTTTAAGAGTGAGGGAGTGAGATGGAGGAGATGAGGATGAGGAGACAGGCACTTTCCACTTTTGTGGCTCTCTTTACAACCTATTTATGAGGTTGGAGCAAGTGCTGTTGCTGAAGGAGAAAGGTGTCCGCCGCGCTTCATCTCTGCATATATATTTACCATATATGTTCTTGGTTATGCATAATATGTCTATCTAATCCATCCATCCATCTCCCGTTTCCTTTTACTTCCGTTCGTTCTACAGGAACAAGATAGGATGAGGTGGATGTGGATGAAGTGGTGTATATCAGAACAAGTTTTTGGGAGAGGATATGAGCAGAGCAACAATAAGTTTGAGAAAGTGAAGAGATAGACAAGGAATTTGCATCATCATTTCAAACTCAATTCAATATATTCTAAAGATGTATACTCAATTCCCTCCTTTTTCTCTTTCTTTCCCCGTGAAAATGCCATTTTGGGACTAGTCAAATCACCATTTTCTTTGATTTTACCAACAGGCACAAGAAAGTTAAAATAAATCAGCAAGAAACTTTTTCTGAGGGAAACGAAGGTAAATTAAAACCCACAAAAAACTTTTTTCACCTGTGTACATTTCTCATTAGCTGCATAAACATTCTTCTACTGCATCAACAGCAAACAAACACAAACTATTATCATGCACTTTTCCTTCCTACGTCTCCGCAAATCCCCAGCCAGTCAATTCAGTGAAAAGAAAGGTACCTTAAGGCAAAAACCCTATTGTGCTCTTCCGTTTTTTTTGCTCCGTTGTTTATTTCTGTTGTTGTTTTTGGCTTCCCATGCAATTCTTGGCTCATTAAACATTTAAGAGCAAAAAAAGAAAGCCGACAAGCCAAAACCAGATTTTTTCTGCAAGAGCGAAGGAAAAGAAGTATCTAGCAACTTCGTCCTCTTGAGTTAGTTCACATACCAAAATGCCATTCCACCAAAAGCCAAGTTCGCAATAATCTAGCTCTCCTTTCTTTTTTTAATGGAACACGATGCGCTTGCATGCATGCACCATATAAATTCTGATCCTACTCCTCTTTGTCCTTGGACAGAATACATGAATGTATATGTTGAGGCTCTTGACACCGAATTTAATTCATCAAAATATATTTGACTAGTACAATACGTGGGCGAGATACACGGTCATGTAGTCAGTTAGTGGGATTTTAGAACGGGAGAATGAAGACCGTTGTATTTTTTAGGAGAATGAATGTAAAATTAAATAAGAGTTTAAACAAGCAAACCATGCATGCAAACCAGTATACCCAGCATCAAGCATGGACCAACAGAACCTCGCTTTTTTTCTAGGGGACTTGCCTACTTCTCCGTGAATAATTTGGACCACTTCTCTCTTCTAATGTACACATTCCAAAAATGCAGACATGGTCGCTCACGCCATTATTTTGTTATTTATGCCTGTTTTACTCCCATCACCATCATCCTCCAAAACCATATAACCATCCTACACTTACGCCAATCCCTCCATAGTATATTTTTAATTGTGTATGTTCTTTGTGAGGGCTCTTTCATACAAAACCATGTTAACTCTTGATATTTACGTCACATCATCATCAGAACACCCCAAAATTACACACATTATCTTGCCCAGTTGTACAGACAGAGTAAGTGTGTGTGTGTGCACTTGACAGACATATAGAAAGCTTTTTTTCAAACTGCAATCTCATATTATGACTCATCTTCTCATCATAGACAAACATAACATGACCTCAAGAGCCATTCTCAACAAAAATTGTAGCCACAGAGCCACTCAAACCAAAGTACATAACAGTTGGCTACCAGTTTTAGACAAGTTGGCCTTGCCAGAAGACAAATTCCATGATGCTACTTGCCAGAACCCTATATAATATGCACATGAAGATCCTGATAATACAACTAAGCAAATAAAAAAACATTTTTGCTTTAAGTGGATTGCACTGGTGCACTCTTAGAAAAAGCATTTTTGGGATCATCATTGAAAAGACTGCAACCCCCACACATATGTATATATTATGGCTATCCTTATTATCATAACTGCACTATTTACTCTGGCTTGACTTGGCTTTGGCTCACCGTATGGTTTCTGATAAAGATACAAATGCTCACATCACATGTCGTGTTGAGTGCATGTTTACAAATTTTTAAATCTGGAAATAGCCTTTGTTTATACATGGAAATCTCAGTTGCCTTACTTTACTCTCTGGTGATATGCTCTTGCTGTAACTTTCTGACATAATGCATTTTTTGCTCTGAAAAGAAGAGCCTGCCTAATGAGTGCATATAACTTATCTAAACTCAAACCAATGCTTTCTAAAGCTATCAAAACAAGTTTGTTAGTTTTTACGGGACAAGTATAAAAACTGCAATAAGCTTCAAGCCTTCATGATGAACACGTCAAGACGCGTGCATTACGTATCCATGTTAGCTTTTCTTTTCACCTTCAAAAAAATATTTGAGAGATGCATGTAATGTACGTGTTGGGGTTTGGTTCTGTGATCTTTATGGAAAGTACATGTGTGTGTGAGTTGTGCAAGTATGGAGGAAATGGTAAAAAAAGGAGAGATGTCAATGAGATTTATGTTTTACTTTTCTAACTCGCCACTGGAATTTCTTTCGACACTTTTTTTACTTACTTTTTTCCATATATTACCTTATATGATATACATATGTACGTAAAAACACATCTTTCTCAATCCCTAACCCAAGTAAAAAAAGTCAATTTTAACTTGTTCTTTCTCTCCTCCATTTTTTCCCTTCTTACTTTTTTAGTCTTTCTTCCTTTTTAAAGAAGTTGTACAACTTACAGTATGTAATAGGTAATATACACATCACACAAAGCGACATTTTTCAATAAGATGCTATTTTTAATGTAGGGTCGACTCACAATATGAGAGTGTGCCTATGCCAAACAGGATACCATGTAGTAATATTTTTCCAATATAACCAAAAAACTCCAGAAGTCATCTATATTTTCTCTCAATTTTTTTCCTTCTTATTTCTTTGTCTGGCAAAAAAAGTTGAGTTTTTGGTTCTCATAAAGTCAGTGTACATTTATTGAAATAATACTTAAGCTTTTCTCTTGTAAGTCTTCTTGAGACAATTTTTTTATTTCTTCTTCTTTTTCGTTTTCTCATGATAAAAAATCTTTTTGGAAAGGCTCATATGTATACACATATACACAGGAAATTGCTCAGTCGAGCTGGAATATTGCCACTAACAAGACTCATTTCTTCCGCTATACTCAATTTCACTGTTGAGGAAACCCATACATATTATCATATTTATCTCCAAGAGAAAGATTCAATGACATCTAATGTTTTCTAGTGCCTTTATGAGACGATCATGATCGTCATACGTGTAGGTACACACATTGCTACTTTATATTCCACAATTGTGTACGTGTATTTATGTCTTGGAATATAAAAGAAGAATGGAATATTTTTATTACTTTTCTACGCACTTTCCAACCAACTCATCCATATTCTTTCACATGCTAATATGTATCCCATTCTTATTCCATTGTCTGGATTTTCCCAAAAAGTAAAAAATGAAATCAATATTTTTTAGTCAGAAAGGATATACATACTTTCCTCCATTTCATATACTTTTCCTCTTTTAAATTGTCTTTTTTCAAAAATACTACTTTTGAGTTTGTTTTCATTTTATTTTTGTGGTATTCAAAAATATTGTTTAGGGAAATGGCAATAATCATAATAATAATAATTTCCATCCTATACAACAAAACAAGTCAGAAAAGATTCCAAGTCATAAATACACTCAAATGTTTCCTATCACGATCAACATGATGCAATAAAACATTATGCTATTGTACTTCTTCTTATTCTTCTCGTTTTCATAATCGCTATTCTCATCATCATTTTCTATCGTTTTTTACATACTACGCCAAAATGTCAGAGATTGCGGGATGATGGTTTGTACATTGTTTTGCATGGTGGGAGGTAATAATCGTATAAAAAGCGTGTGTGCGTCTGTATCCGGTTTTTAAAAAGACTAGTGCATAGTCTAGTCTAAATAGTCTAAATCAGAACTGATTTTTACATAATATGTTATTTTATTGCATACCCAGTACTAGGTTTTTTCCCAGCAATCTAGTCCAATTATTTAGTGCTTCCAAAATAAAGATTTTGGATAAGATCGCGAAACTCGGCCTGAAGTGATATAGTAAAGGTTAAGGCACAAGTCAAAAGCGCTAAACTGTTATGACTCTTTCGACTGAAGCTCTTATGTCAACGACCAACTGTATCCCATTCCCATTTTTCTATACAGAAAATACCGACCCGATATAGCAAGGAACAATGTACCAAAAATATTAATAATAATAACAAGCAAAGTAATAAAGGCTTTCCCCCATGTACCACCACCACGTATGATATCCGACTATCTTAATAGGCGCGCACCACACGGCCTTTTATTGCTATAATCGTTTTCTATATGTAATATTTAGTGAAGATAACGATATCGAGGGTGGTGAAATGACTTGAATGAGATTCATCGAAAGAATATGCCATATCCCATCAAAAGGCATCTTTTCAATCAATCAATAACATCTCCATGAAAAAAAATTCAATACTGTCTCGAGTCTCGTGGGGAATGTCGGCTAGATTTTTGGAGGAGAATAGAGGGAGGGAGACAGATTTTTCTATGCATATTTTAGACACTTGCATGCATGCCATCACATATAACATTTTATTATTGGACTAGTCGATACTTCGATATCATTAAAAGTGACACCATCAACCATCATTGCCTTGTCATATTCGTCCCCTCCATCATTAAGCATTCCCATATCATATTACGATACGATAGAAGGATGCTTCATCTCTCATCAATTCTTTCCTCCAATAATAATAACTCTGTACATCAAAATCCAAAAGCCAAAACCATATCGTGATACCGCACACGACAGGAGTAATGAAACAGGGGACATAAATTGGGAATTATAGCTTTCACCCTGTTGTTCCCGTCAACATCATCTTCATTAAGGCTGGTATGCTTTGTAATAATGAATAAAAGAGACCAGGATAACGACGACGATACGATGGCTGTGGTGATCGTGATATAAACTGTGGTGGTGTCTCGTTTCATTCATGCGTACTTCAGGGTCTCTAATACTGATGATGTGATTACTGGAGTTTAGAGAAGATAATCAAAGGTTGGAGTCACCCTCAATAGTGCTATGTACCTTTAGCCTTTACCTTAGCTAATCATCAGCAAATCAAAATTAAAAGGTAGACAAGTCTGCAAATAATATGTCATAACCATATTCAAAGTCGTTTCCACGTGTGTGTATTTTTTCTGGAAGTGCGGCGCCGATTTTACCAATCAGACAAGAGGAGTGTGAAATAGTTAGAATTGCAGGAGTAAATTGCATTAAGACACTAATGGGTGACGTACGTGCTTTGCTGAAAAAGTAATCAAGAGTCAAAGAGAGTAAGTAGTATGCATGTAAAACAAGCTTTCATTTGCAAAAGAGACAAATGGGGTTATAAAATAGGTTTAAAAAAGTAAAGTAAGTGATGATGATGATGACACCCCCGACATGCAAATGGATTCAGCCCATTTACGTCACTAAATCCAATTCAAACAATCATCAAATTATTTTATTGATCTCCAGCAGTAGATGCACGTTTCTTCATCGTTAATTCCAAACAGGATACTATAAGGCGTCTGGATGAGCTGACGGAAGAACAATATACATATGTACTAGGGAATCAAGAAGGCAAGACAAAAAAAACATGTCAAGATTCAAGATCACGAATGCAAAGCTATTGAATTGGCATCAAACCTAGAATACTCGATATCTATTCTAGACCTTCATCTAGTCTCAAGGGAACGGCAGAGACACGTCTGAATCTACAGACGGGATCAATTCAACTCAAGAGAAGTCGACTGCGACTGACTCCTACTCAAAGATTGCAACTGACTTCCGTATAATGAAAATTAGAATAGATCCATTTCTCAAGAATTACGATAAGTCTTCTTAAGCCAATTTATCCTCCGTTTACCGTCATGCCATGTCTTATATTATGTACTGCATTCTTGTCAAGTTCAACTTGCCCCTAGTATCAACCCAGCATACCAAACGTAAACCCATCTCTGGATGCTGTATATGCCATTGTAAAACGTGAGATTCTTCTCAAGAGCAATTTTGCCATTCGTTCGCTCGCTTGCATAAATAAATAAATAAAAC
Organism: Orchesellides sinensis; assembly: GCA_027744375.1. Taxonomy (NCBI): domain Eukaryota; kingdom Metazoa; phylum Arthropoda; class Collembola; order Entomobryomorpha; family Orchesellidae; genus Orchesellides; species Orchesellides sinensis. The sequence continues at coordinate 10,828 of JAHZNG010003633.1, forward strand.
AAGAAGATTTGTTGATGCGTATTTGAGATATTGGAGCGACCACAGAAGACGCACAGACATTGCCCTCCAACTCCAGCTTGCTCGCAAAGAGAGAGATAGATGATAAGTCAAGAAAATGCACGCAGCTGTGCTTTGTAGAATGGTGAAATGTTCGCAGAGAGTGCAACTTCCTGCACGTGCCATGGTATATGCGATGCGACAGTTAAATACATTCACGGAAAACGGATGATGATGATATCGAGTCAACGGAAAAAATACGTAAGCTATACATAGGTACTTGTGTATCACGCACATAACGCATAGTCTCTCATACAATCCCTATTTACGTCTTCTCGGCACGACAACAAGACGGCACTTTTGATAAAAAGAAGGAAAAAAACAAGAAGCTAGGGAAGATGAAGAAAAAATGCAAATGTACTTCCTTTTCCACTAGTTTTGCGTAAGCTTTTGTAGAAGACGAAGAAAAAATCGTGGCAAGCAGCCTGAATTTTAAATGGGCTCGAATGAAGCGTACACAACATAGAATAGCGTCATGGATAAGATGATAGCTTTAAAAATTAAATGTTCATACAGACAAGATTTGGAATAGATGTGTATTGTACATATTAGTCACATTTTCTTAAGAAGAGTGAAAAAATACGGAGATTCATATCTCTTTTTTAAAGATTCTTTTTCAGACTGTAGAATACAAAAAAGTTGTGCATCCGTAATGTGCAACGACGAATACCAAGTAAAATTATCACAGGAAATAAAAAATGTATACATGCATGGACAGTTAGTTATTACTGGTTTCGTTTTGATTTGCAAGCGTTTATGTTGAAGAGTTACAAAATTATTTTCAGATTGCTTTTTATACTACATATAGCATAAAGCATTTACCAATAGACAAAAAGGGCAAATCCCGTAACCGTTAAACGTTAGACGTAGTGTAA